>ML792994.1:327549-347174 GCA_009831015.1 Picea engelmannii
CAATGGAAATATATCACCTCACAAGAATAAGATGGATACACCAAGAAGACTCCCAATGCACACCATAGATTCTCCAAAGCTTCCTTTATTATCCACCAAAATATCACCACAAATACTTGTAGCAAGATTCATACATGAGAGAGAGAGGAAGAGAGGAAGAATTTTTGTCATAAATAGACTTGCTATGAGAGGAGATGATAAAATGAGGAGGAGAGGCCTCAATTTATAGGAAAGGAGGAGGGAGCCCACTTGGATGGGCTCCAAGTGTCACCCATCCAAAGGGGTAGGGTCCCATCAAAGAGAGCAAGTGGGAGGATGAGGGGTGAGTTGGGACGGGGGAAACCCCTTTCCCTATTATCTAAAAGTCAAGTGGGGAACTTTCCTAAAGTTTTAGGGGTTCCCATGGTGTATTTCATTTTTTATGAAATATGAGCAAGAGGGGGAGGGCGGGTGGTTGGGCTCTTCTAGGAGAAAGATGAATGTGGGTTGTGGGTTAGGCTAAGGGGGTTTTTCTAAGTTGGAAAATGTTTTCCCAACTTAGGAAAGGCTATTGGGACACTTTTTCCACACTCTCATGACTTTTACAAAATTCGGCAATTTTAACTACGCCAATTACATGCTGATTTTTGACTGACTTTGACTCATGGACAAAGACCGAGCAAAACTTGTCCAAATGAGCTAAGACTTGGTCCAAGGGTGTAGGGTTGTATGAACCATTTGATTTGAGTACTCATACCCCTATACAAAATACCCAAGGACCATTTTTTTACATTTCACATCGAAAATAATTAAAAATCCCCAGTTTGCGGGAATTTTAATTATTAAAAAAATCCTATCAAAACTTAATGGAATTTCGCGAGACTCTAGGACATGCCTAACATGGTCATTTACAACATTCCTAGACCTTAGTTACATAGGTCTCGTCCATTAGAACGCCTTTCACTACTTCGGAGAAATTATTTGTGGGAGTGAAAAACTCAAGGGAAATTAATAAGGCTGAAAAGCCCAATTAATAACCTGAGGATAAAAAACACTCGGTGAAAGGAACTCTCCTAATAACGAAGTCCTAATGCAACTGACTTAAACTATGATCCATGTAGACCCATTACATTATTATCCCACACAGGGGAGCGAAAATTCCAATTACAACAAAATGCTGAAGGCCAAAATTGCCTTGTAGAACCAACAAGTCTTCAACTTGGTAGCACCATCAGGTGCATATCTTCATGTTACATGGAGTTGACCCCCTAGTTGAATAGGTGGTCAACAGGAGGTCTCCCAGTTGATAAGAGAGTAGCATATCTAGGTGTGCAAAACTTGTGCTCTCCACAGTGTGGGTGTGCTGAAACTTTCAAAACACTTATTTTGGTTCCATCCCCTTACTAAATAAGCATGGGCCTAGGTTAAGTTGTTATGCCAGTGGTATCTCCTTGCTTTTGTCACTTGGTGGGATGCCTTGCTAGGTGACCCCGCCTTGGGCTATAGAATTCTAGTCTGCCTAGTTGCTTGTTAGGGTTGAGATTTTGTTTTGGCTATGGAAGAAGCGAAATGGTGTTGAATTTAGTTCAACTATCTCGTCGATGGGATTTTCTTGGAATGATTGCACCTTGACACGTGCCAACCCATCATTGCAGATCATATTGTAGGCTTGCAAGGAGAGGCTTTAGATAGAATACCTGCAATAACTTCTGGAATACTAGCATGTGGCCCCATGCACCATGAGCAGAGAGCCACTTGGCTTTGAGCTCGACGTTCGTGACCCGCTTCAACAAGTTACCACTGAGGAGATAATAGGTCCTGACATCGGGTTGATTGACACGTGTGCGAGATATGCTAGCTCGAGAGGAGTTGGTCCCCAACCTTGCAATATAATGACAAGCATTTCCCCACCTTGTCCCTGGCCATCTTAGAAAGGCCTAAGCCTCCATGGCATCCTCTAGATGGGTGGGAGCCTGTTAAGCCTTTTGATGTCGATCCCCCAGTTTTTGGATGGGGCCTTACCCTAAATGATCGTGACTAGCCTCCTCTTGCGGCTAGCATGGTTGCTCTTTAGTTTTGTTATGCCGTGCTTATGCCCTTTGATATTATGTTTTATGTTCAATTTGCTTTTGACACTATTAAGCCAACCCACATTGTTTTATTTTGCTACTCTATGCTTGTGGAGGTTGCATGCACAACCCATTTTTTGAATTAAAGCCTTGTAAATATTGTTCGAAGGGGTTGAAAGAATTGGTCTACAAGGGGTCGAATTGAATTATCCAACAACTGACAAACATGCTTTTGCTATCCATAAAGCCATTAAACAATTCAGACCTTAGATATTGAAGAACCACACCAAGGTGATAGTGCCTCACCCAACAGTAAGGTCATTGTTTGTCTAGAAATAAATTGGAGAGCGTAGAGGAAATTGGATGACCTTTGTATAGGAATATGACCTTGAATTCAAACCTGCCACGATTGTCCGAGGATATGGTCCATGTAAGCTGGCAACTGAAGCATTAGACTCTGAAAACCAATAGGAGGAAGGATGAGTGAATGAGCTATCATTATACTCACATGAAGTTCTTTATGTACCAACACTTGGTGACTCTTGGTACAATGATCTTAAGCAATACTGATAGCATGGCATCTCTCCCAATCATTTGAATTCCAAACAAAAGAGAGCCTTGAGGCTCAAGTTTGCATACTACCAACTTGTCAATGGCATCCTGTTTAGAAGAAATTATCATAATGTACTCCTCTGATGCCTTGAAAAACAAGATGTTGACAAAGTTCTCTCAAAACTACATGATGGACCAGTAGGAGGACATTTTGTTGGAGAAACTACAACTCATAAAATTCTAAGAGCAGGCTACTACTGGCCTACAGTCTTCAAGGATGTACATGTGACATGCATACACTAGGAGTTGCAAAGTTTGCCCGAAGTGTCGTGGGCGAGAAAGGAAAGCTGCGGTCCCTTTACAACTGGTGACTATTGAAGAACCATTTGAACAATGGGGACTAGATATCATTAGAGGGATCAATCCACATTCCTCGACACAACAAGTACATCCCGACTGCTACCAATTACTTCACATAATGGACTGAAGCAATATCACTGACAAAGGATAATGAGGAAGTAGTGATCAACTTTCTAGAGCAACATCTGATTACCAGGTTTGGAGTGCCCACTATTGTTTTTGATAATGCTACATACTTTTCTTCTTTGAAATTAACCAAGTTTGCTTTAGAAAAAGGAATTATTTTGAGATATGCAGCTAACTATTACCCCTAGGGAAATGGTGTGGTTGAGTCTACCAATAAAAACTTGATCCATATCCTGAAGCGAACCATATTTGATCAATAGAGGAACTAGGACAATGCTTTACACAATGCTCTTTGGGCAGATAGAGTGACACCTAAAGCTTCCATAGGTACATCCCCCTATTTCCTTGTTTATGGGAAAGAAGCCATCCTTCCACCAAATATTTTCTTACCTTCCCTTCAATTGGCTCAGAAATTGCGAGGGAAGAATTGCCCAATTATTCAAAGGAGAGTTGACACTCTACTTAAGCTAGAGGAAGAGAGAGGGAAAGCAAAGGAAAAATTTGCTGCTCATCAATTGACTATCAAAAGATGGTTCGATAAAAAGTCTGCTGGAGAGAAGGATTTCCAGGTTGGAGATTTGGTTCTAAAATGGGACAAGCCACATGAAGGCAAAGGGAAACATGCCAAATTTCAACAACTGTCGCTTGGTCATTATTTGATTAAGGAGAAACTGAGCCTAGGAACATATAGACTGCAAAATCTCGAGGGACAAAGACCTCCTTGTCAATGACCAAGTACTGAAAGAATACTTCAGTTAGTTATCCTTAGATAGCTGATTTATTCATAAATAATGGTTTTGCTGTTTCTCATTTCTACTTTTCAAGTTTTGCTTAGCCTTCTCATTTCATTTATGCTTTCTTTTATTCTCACTTTGTGTGTCTGATTTGAATCATTTCTTTTGATGTGCTTAATTTGAATCCCCTCATTGAAACTCATTTCCTCCAAATTTCCTTGAATTGTTTTCCTTTAGAAATAAATCATTGTTGTTAACATCCCGTTCTTTCAATGATATGGCACATAGTGGCTAGAGATCATGGAGATCTATTCCTAACCTAAGGGCAAGACATTGGTTCTTTTTGTGTTATTGGTTACCTCAACCTAATATCCAAAGCCTAGACTCTGTAGAGGAACACTGCTTAAATAGTGGACAAGCATAAGCATCTTAGATTTGGTCATGGATAGATAGCTGGTTACCTCCAAAGCCTCCACTCACTCATACTTAATTAGAGGCTAATGTTTAGACCAGGAAGTGTATGGGCTATCCAAGGTATTCTACATAAGGAAGTAGCTCATCTATAAAATAGGTATATCTAAGCAATTCTCACAAACAGGTATCATCCCGCATGTCTTTAAAGGAAGATTGAAATACGCCATCCACCTCCCTCTAATGATAAACACAAGAAAAGAGGAGAATATGTCTAAAAGTAAAGGCTTGGGAAAGGCATTTTAGATCATGTGGGTCAAGTAGGTATCTCCGCGGGGTCTATGGACGCTCGCTGGCAGTGGAGCAAGGCCTGTGATATTGGGATGACTCATCGGGGCTATGGACACCCGTTGGTAGCGACGCAAGACCAGAGAAATATAATAATTGGCTTGAACTTTTAGCATTGCTAACGTATAATTACCTTGTGATATTGCACTCGCCTCTTGGGAAGGAATAAATCTAAAGAAATGAATTGTATATAAGACCTTGGAAATGCAACTAGTATTTGTCTTGACCATCCATGATGTAGAGATTCATGGCTCCGCCCAATGTGTTGCCAATTGTTGTGCTAGCAACAACCCCTTCCCCATTTTTTTCACTTTCTCTCAACTTCATTTCTCCTCAATTTGAAATATTATGGGGCCCCTCCTTTTGTTCAATTTTCATGGTCAATTTTAATTTTTGACTAAGTTTGGGTTATCCTATCTTGCAAGTTTGCCTGAAAACACTAGTACCATATTTGCCTTATCCTCGAACAAATCCATCCTCTAAAAGGCTTTTCTTCTGAGTTTTTGTCCTCGTCAATACAACCTTCATTGTTGGAAATAATATTTTTTGGCGCTAATATAGCCTTCATCGTTGGAAATAATCTTTTTTGGCACCGATATAGCCTTCATCACTGGAAATAATTTCCCTTCTCGCCGAAATGTCCCTCCATGAAAACTTTCTACGTCGACACTTCGCCACCAAAAATATTTTTCTGCACTGAAACACCACATATTGTTGAGAATTTTTTTTTCTCGCCAATGTATCGTTGAGAAATAAGATCTTCTTTGTCAATATATTGTTGTGGAAAAGGATTTTCCTTGTTAATGTATCGCCAAAGGAAAATATTTTTTCGCTAATGTATCGTTGAAGAAAATATTTTTCTTTGCTGATACATCGTCGAGAAAAAAGATTTTCCTCCCAGATACATCGCCCAGAAAAATCCATTTTCTTGGCGATACTACCCCACTTCATTGATTTCACATGTGTGAGGTGAGTTGGCACTTTTAAATGTTCGTATGATTAGTCTTTTTGATTTTCACGCCTAAAGGTCATTTTTAACGTATGAAACCCCATTTGTCACCCTCATTTGACATAGTTACAGTTAGAGCTATCATGTCTGCTTGGAATAGGTTTGAATCGCCCTCTACGCCATGTTGCTGTTTGCGAACTTCCACGCCCTTGACTGTCCATTCACAAACTGATAGGTACACAACCTTTACAGGCCACGACCCTTTTATCACCATTTTCCATCCCTTTTCTCACCATTTTCTATTCCTCATAAGTAAAATATAAATAAAAATATATAAAAAAAGGGATTTTATCCACAGGTAAGCTAGCTCCTCCTTTCCCTAACCCCGTTTTTCTTCCTCATTCCACACAATCAGAACCTTCCCCGTTTACGGGGTACCTGCAGCTCCGACCCCCTCAAATGCTGTCTCCCGCGTTTTCTTTTTCGAATCCAAAGTGAGGGTTTTTTGTTTTAACTTTCCTAAAACATAGCTTGCAACCACAGGATTATCCCAAGTAGTTCCACCCCCCGTCGACTGTTTACCCATTCCTCCCTTAGAGAGGGGGGCTATCATTCAAATCTTGAACAACACACTTGCTTGGATGAGATCAACACTATTCTAAAGCACCAACTGATGTCATTGGGATACCTCAAGGGCTGTAGACACGATTTCGTCTTCAATATGCCTACCATAACCTAAGATTAAGAGAGGAAAGAGAAAACCCATAGCTTTTACTGAAGAACCCACTTTGATTTTGGGTCACCATGTCGGTTTTACCAGGGGTCTGCAGATAAGCAACTCCACCAAGATACATTTTGTCCCACTTAAAATTTGCAGTTGCTTAAATACTAACCAGACTAATTTTTTTCTATGTTTTTGACATGGGTGAACCACAAGAACCATCGTGGCTACGTATCAAAGGAGAACTGACAAGGGGCCGATCATTGAAATTACCTTAGACAGGGAGGAAGAAGATGCAAACACCAACATTCCCGACCCCTTTCATGATGGCACACTCTGTGTCATTGAAAAGGATGTGTCCTATCACTGGGACGAAATATACCAAATGTTCTCCAATGAGAATCATCCAGAATTACTAGAAGGGGACCAAGATTTGGGCATCTACCAGACAATTAGATGCTCCTGACTCCACAAGATAACGACACACTCAACTGTATTCCCATGTGTCGAAGCCATTTCATGGATTATCTGACATACCGATTTGGATAATAGACTGGTAAGAGATACCCAGGGAAAGGCAATTTCTTCCTTCATCCCTTCAGTGCTTAGAATGTGCTACAAATTGCCTAATGAAGAAATTGAGCTTACTAAAGATTGGATGAAAGACTTCCCTTTGGATTCCAAAGATCTCATGAAGAACTGGTGGATCTTGGGCAAGAATTTTAAGACCAGGTCATTGTTGATCAAAAACACTGTTTTATGGTCTTTGAGTCAACCTCACAAGGGTAAATCCCGCTGCTTTTTTAAAGAGGTGGTACTCCTCTATTTTGACAACATACAAGACCAAATAAAATGCCCGAGAAAGGATCGGGCTTATTCTCGAAACGAATATTCACATGTAAAGAATACTTGAGAAAGGACCAGGTATCTTGTAGAAAGTAAATATTTTCAATATGTTACAAGATTATAAACCAAAAGAGTGTGCAGTAAAATAAGACGACATTTCCATCACAACATTCATCAAAGTAGAAACACAGTATTCAACGAAAGGGAAAAGAGAGTATGGACCGCATATGGCAGAGAACTTTAAATGATCATTTCATTAAATACGAATAAGATTCTGATAGACATACATCTGAAATCTCATGCTTGAACTCAAGTTTTGAGATATCAATAATGTTATGTCCCAAATTAGTTCTCTGGGAACCTAAAAAATAATAGATGTCTTTAAATAAATAAAGAGTATTGTCGTGGAATACAAATAAAAGATTGCGTTTGTCATTCAAAGAGGACTAGGATGGGGCTCCCGTGGACCATGAAATGAAAAAGACCTGGAAGACACAAGAATAACAATCAAGGATCAACCTTAGGTTTCATAGATTACTAGGAATTGGAAGGCAATATGACTAATGACTGTAGAAGAAAATATAGGAAGGACGAGAATAGGGTTGCTACTTGACTCACTGTGATGGAAAATCTTTTGAACCTGTTACTTGCTTGTTGATGCCTCTTTTGTAGATGGTTGTTGTGCCGGAGGTGACATAATTGTTGTAACCGCTTCATGCTGATCTGTCTTGGTGATCTTGATTAGGGCTTTTCTTAGCCACTCTTCTATGTATTCCCTCATTGGGGCCACCATGATCTCGTGATTGGTTTTAATCTCGAACAACTCATTCTCCATTTCTCTTAGGTCAATACCCAATTGCTACAACGTGTAGTTGATGTCATCATTCTTATTAATATATCGGACCAACCACCTTTCAATTTCATCTTTGGAGAATTCTATTGAGTCAATGAACTCACTCGCCCATGCAACTATTAATACCTCAAGTTGTTCTAATAATTGTTCTTTAGATAAAAGTATTGTGTTCATTAATAGATTTGGGCCGTCGAGTTCCTTTGTGAGATCAACAAGTTTTAAGAAAAGGTCACCTCTTTTACTTTTCACAACATCTAGCTCACTTAGCATTTCTCTTAAACTTTTAATTCTTTTCAACCAACAGACATTGATTTATTTCATCCGGATATTAGAAGAAATGTTCTGTTCTCTTCTGTGGTATCAATTAAACTTAAACTTTAGCCGAAAATGTTCCCACAACATCCTTGTAAAAACCTGCGTTGTTTTCAAGATCTTTTTGGAGATATTCTTTGAAATGCATAATCCTCGTTGAAAAGTTGGTGGAGCTCTCCCATATTTCTTGGATTAAGTATATTCTTTTTTGAATTCCATCTCAAACATATTTTCTTATTGCTAACATCAAACTAGATGAACCTTTCAACTTAATACTACTTTCTGAGACATCCTCTAGGGTAAGTACTGGTTGAATTGTGGTCAATGGCTTAGCAAACATTGGTTTTGGAATCAGAGCCGTCTCTAATTCCTTTAATTTTTCCTTTAAAATTAAATTTTTTCTTTCTATATTACAGATGAATTCCTTCAACGCTTCTCCGGTTGCCTCATGAAACTATACAATCTTTAAGGTGCATCCCATAGTAGAAAACATTGGAATCGACAAAAAGTCGGCAAGGGTCCTGAAAACATCTTATTGAAAAATCGGTGAAAAAATCGGAAAACCTTGGCAAACATTAAAAAATACATAATTTATTCATTTTTTTCAAAATTTTAAACATTTTTCAATATATAAAGCAACAACAACATCATATAAACACATAGGCACACAAATATGGAGAAATAACTGATATATATGATAAGTGGATGCCAAATAAAAACCGATACATCAAAGTCGATACTGAAAGTCTGAAACCAATCCAAAATGTATATGTCCCAAAACTAGCAACTAGCTATATGATATCAATGCACTCTCTCCCTTTTATGGGAAAAGATCAGGGGCTGTTTGCTAGACCTTGAACTAGAGGCAGAAGGTCCTGGTCGTGCATTAACTATATGACGATCAATGATGGATGGAGGACTAGCTACTCCAAATTGTGTAGAAGATGGTGTTTCATTTTCAACCGGAACATCATCCTCCATGGTGTATGGATGAAGCCCCTCCTCCTGCTCCTCTTCGTCCTCCTGCTGTTGTTGCTGCTGCTCCTGCTCCCCTTCCTCTAACCATCTAGGTGCCTCATCCAAGAGAGGCACCTCAACCTCCACTTAGACAATATATCAATATTGTCCAAAGAAATGGCATCCACTTCTGGCTCTTTCTCTATTTGCCTCATCCAAAGCCGGAGATTGTAGTGGATGTACACCAAGTTATTAAGACGCGGGAATGCCAACCTGTAAGAGGGTCATAAAATTAAAAAAACTTAATGAGTGTTGAGGGTTATAAATTTAAATTACAATAAATGTAATTGGCTAATTGCTTTGTTAAAGTTCTAACTTCTAACCCGTTACATTATAATGACAATTTTTCGTAAATTTGGTGCTTTTGTGCCATAGTTCCTCCACCAAACATCTGCAACAAATAAGAAAGAAAGAAAACATTAAAGTTTTAAACAATGAACATAATTAACTTTCAAATAAAAATTTAAATTTTAAAATTTAAAATACATAATTGAATTTTAAAAATCTAATGACTTATGTGGCATCAAAGTGGTCCTTAGCCTGACTGCATCTTCAAAGCCAAATAATCCATCACATTCTCTATACATCTCTATCTCGCGATTTTTTTGATCGCAAGTGCCAACATCAGTTACCATCCTCCGAAGACAAGTAAAGGGGCCATCCATCACCTCGTCATTAAAGTCAAAGTGTTGTTGCATGAATGGGTCGATGGAGCATTTCAATCCACTGACTATCAATCAAATCCCATATCATCATCTGTTTGTTGTACCCAGGGGTACCCTTTCCCTCATAATAAGCCCAGATAGATTCTTTGGCCTTATCCATGGCTTCATACAAATAGCCCATTACAGGCTTATCGCCATCAACCAATCTCAGAACCTTTACCAAAGGTTCAACAACTGAACAAACTTCTTCTACTCCTTCCCAGAAGGAGTCACTGCACACCAATCTAGCAATGGCTCTACCATCCACTCACCTTCTATATCTGCAATCACGCCACTCACCAGAAACAAACATTTGCTTCAACTCATACTGACATTGAAGCAAAGACTGGAGGGTGAGGAAGTGTGTCACAAAATGTGTGACTGCCGGACGTCGCAACTCCCTATCTTTGGTGTGTGTCCTCATGAGGTTGAGAACAAAACCATGGTTATATATGAACTTAGGGATGCTCTTCGCATGATCAATCACCTCCTCGATGAAGGGAATTTTCCCCACATCCTCAAGCATCAAATCAATGTAGTGTGCAGTGCATGGAATCCTAAACACTATGCTATGCCTCTCCATAAGCATCCTAGCAACAACCACATAATTAGCTGCACTATCTGTCACGATTTGTACCACATGGTGTGCACCAATCTCCTTAATGAACCCATGCAACAACTTACATAATAACGCTGCATCTTTCACATGTGCGGATGCATCAACTGATTTTATGAACATGGAACCTTTAGGACAATGTACCAAGAAATTGAGAAGGGTCCTACCCTTCCCATCTGTCCATCCATCAAATATCACTGTGCACCCAGAGATTTCCCATGATTCCTTGATTTCCGTCAACCTGGTATTGATGTCCTTCTTCTCAGCTTGAAGAATAGGCCCTCACAACTCCTCATATGAAGGGGCTTTAAACCCCGGACCAACAGCTGCAATGGAATCACACATCGACTGCCATAATGGGTTGTTTCTGGTGATGGTGATAGGTAAGTCACTCCAGAAAAGACACCTCCCCATTAACCTGCTTGCTTCTTACTGCTCCCTTTTTTTAACCATTGATTTAATTGGTGGTTGTGCTCCAGCTCCAGTTTTTGGAACAAAGAAAGATGGGATCCTCCCAGCAGGTGAATCTGCGGCTGTGGAGCCCCTTCCACTACCCTCAGTGGCACTGGCAGATATCCCTGAACTTTGATATGTCTTAAAAGCTGCAACTTCAACTCTCTTTGTAGTTGCCTCTTCCTTCTTTCTTTCCTTTGTATTAATTGAATCATGGGCAACTCTCATAATCTTTGAGCTCACATTTGGACAAGGCCCAACATCATGGCTCGAGATTTTGGCCAAATGGTATTTCAACCTGTATACTCCTCTTGTCACATGTGCCCTACATAATTTGCAATTTAAAGAATTTCGGTTTGTTCCATTTTCAGGTTCACCATACTGAGCTTCCAGCTTGACAGTTGTGACGTAAAGCCAGTTCTGTATTATGATGAGCCAACCTCGTGCTGTGATGATGATGATGTATCAGTTTTATACTAATACATATTGATGCAGATGATGATTGCATTCCTTTGAGAATGACGATGGTGCCTATGAAGAAAACTTCCGATGATTTATAGATACGCCAGTTAGTGTTCCAAGATGATATTGATGATGCTGTCGTCTCACCCACTTGATGCTGTTGATGATGTTGTCCTCTCTCTCTCGCATGATGCTGTTGAAGAATACCCTTCTTGTTAAGGGGGAGTGTTAAAATAATGTAACTGCAAAGTGTATTCTTATTATTATTTGATATATTTTTCATTGGATCAATCCCCATTGTGGATTGATCATGTCGACTATTGTATAAGGACCAAATCCCCTTTTGTGGATTGGTCATAATGTAATTTTAAAAGACAAAAGAAGAAGTCGGCCCCAGAATATATCAAGAGGCCTCGAAATATAATAAAGGTGGTTATAACCACCCAGTTTGAGAAGTCGGCCCTGCCAGTGAAGAGACACTTCACACGTGCTAGATTTGTATAAATAAGGAGGCTAGCGCCTCACTTAGACACACACCTCACTTGCTCATTGAGAGACAAGTTTCAGAACTGCAGTTGGAGAAGAAGGAGAGAGAGTGGCGCATCTTTTGGGAGAGGATCTTCTGCATTAGTTTAAGTTATCTCTTGGCATTGTATTGGCTATCTATAATAAGGAAGTTTTGTTGGGATTTCTTCCCCTAGAGGGTATCTCAGGATAAATGCTGTGTCTCTTGTGATTGTGTATTTCTCAGTGATCTTGTCTTATGTTGCTGTTATCTATTGAAATGCAAAGAACTATAATAATGGCTTAAACATTAACACAACTTCCATCATTCATGATATATTTAATGAGCACCAATCTCTTCCCAACACAACGTCATATGATGGAGGCAAATCAACAACTATAATAGTGAAAGCTGTGGAATATGAGGTGTTGTAGTTATCCATGCACATCAATCTTTTATTTCACCATAGGTTGGGACTTTTCTTGAATCTATGGCATATCTATTCTCTCACATGTTTCATAATATTTCATGCATTCTATCACTGATAGTGGCATGATGTTTTAGTAGCTCCACTATCCACCATACAATTGTGTAATGTGAAATTGTGATGTTCTATGGATATGTAAAATGGTGGGACTTTGCCCCTTGGTCTTACTGATGAAACATTCTGTTGTTGCCTTGTAGTCATCACAACTGCTTCTATTCTTGAATTTGTATCATCCAGTATATTTAAAACTTTTTTTCTTTGTTGAGGTATCTTAGCTACCCGCATGAATGGTAAAGTAATTTTGAGCTTGGTTAGTTCATCAACTAGATTATAATTCATTTGCAGTGGAGTCTTTGTCTGATTCACAACTGGTTGTTGTTTTGATGTTTCTGGAGCATTAGATTTTGCCTTTTCCTTTTTAGGTTGTTCCCTAGTCTTGAATTTATTTGCTTGTGTTCTAGTTTGGACAACATTTATCTTGTGAAAACTCAGGATATTCTTGTTCATCAAAGATATAAAAAGATGATGATCCTTTATCCATTTGTACTGATTCCAAAACTTGATCTTGGTTAACATCAATTTCTTGATCAAAGTTTTCAAAATATTCTTCTTCTACAATTTCTTCTAACACAACTGATGAGGTTTGGGGGATCTCATCCGCCTCCTGGGAAGGGATCTCATCTGGTCATGTCGCTGAGATCTTGTGGGATGGAGGAAGGTCCCACGGGTCCGTACTAATTTGGAGTCCAGATCTTTGCTGGTGTCAGTTTGTCTCTTAGTGCCCCTAGTAGAAGGTAGCATTATGAAGGAGGAGGTGATCTACCAAATAGGGTCTGGTCTCGTAGGAGGTTGAAGAGTATGGGCTCAGAATCAGAGGGACTCCTGTAGGTATAATCTAAGCTTTGATGATTGGGATAGCTGACGAAGCTAGTGAGGGTCTAAGCCCCCCTGAATAAGCAATGAAACCGCCCCCTGATCTCATAGTAGATGAGGCAACAAAAGATGAAGTGCTCCTTAGTATCGACCTCCTGTAACTGGCATAGCTGACAGATCCTGTCTGGTTGGTCGATTTGGTGGTCTGTCTCCACTCGAAGTCTATGGGAGCCCACTTTGAACTGGCGTAGCTGAATCTAGAGAGCATGCATCCAGTGACAGAGTGTATAATGTGGTCTAACTATGTACCCATCCCTCAGCTCCAAGAAGTCCTCAGCGTAAAAGGCCATCTTTGGGCGTAACTCACTAGGAGAGGTGACCCAAGTGATCTGGATAAACTGCCTGTAGATGTCATCCCTGATGATCTTGTTCAACACTTGTCTCGTCGGTAGGAGATGGCCAGGTGCATCCAAAAAGTATCTAAACGGGGGGAGAAGATCTATCTGAATGCCCACAGACTCCAAAAGATTTGAAACCCCCGTGAACCAACATTGACCCCGACCCGATGAGCTAGAAATGACAATGGTCTCGGAAGAGCAGTAGGCCAAATACGAGTATTGGTCTCGCCCCTTTTTTGAGTCGACGAAGCTTCGGATATGATGCAGAAGAGAGACTAGTCCGAACACCGTCTCAAGTCTAAAGGGGTGAGCCCCAAACTCTTCTAGAATGATGTGTTGAGGAACTATGTGCTTGCATCTAATGATGCGTCAGAGGAGAAGGGTTTGGACTCTCTCAACTAAAACCCGATCAGACTCTAGTAACGAAGGCCCCCAAATTTCTGAGCCATAGAGAATCGTGCGTCAGATAAGGGAATCCATGAGGGAAATCTTGGATGAGATGTCCTGAAAGTGGTGACGAAAACACTGCCTCTCAAGAAGGGCTAAAGATCCGTAGCCCTTGGTGATGCTGGTCTCAAAGTGAAGCGGGGTCTAGAGAATTGTACTTCAAAGTATGTGTATGTGTTGGCGATCTCAATCTCCTTCCCTTTGAAGAAGAAATGAATGTCAGTGGACTTCTTCGACCTGCTGAAGATCATAACCTTGGTTTTACTCAGGTTGACCGTCAATTGCCGAAGGTCGTAGAATAATGCTAAAGTATCCAACTGTCTCTGTAATCCCTTTGGAGATGAGGCTAGGAGGACCAAAAAGCAAGATGGATATCAGAACCAATGTTGTATATCTCGTCTCAGGGAAAGTATCGGCAAGGGTTTGTAATGTGATTTCTCTGTGACATCGGCGGAAAATATCGGACTATCTCGGAAAATGTCGCAAGACAGGGGTCTAACACGGAATATCTCAAAATATTTTGAATATATTGGACAAGTGTTTAACTCAGAATTTATCGGAATATCGGAGATATATCAGAGAGATATACAACACTGATCAGAACCTAGTGGAGGAGGCACCTGTTGCTGTCCTGGATATGCTTGTGAAGAAAGGCCTCTAACTCATCAATATAAATCCCGAACAATGTGGGGGACAGGGGACAACCCTGTTTAACCCCGATGGTACTCCTAATGAAATCTGATATCCCTTGAACTGTGTGGAGATGACCAAGAATTGACTCATATAGGCCCATGATGGTAGTCAGTAGGGTCGGGGAGATGCCAATATCTCTGAGTGGCCTTTATGTAGCTATTGGGTGGTTAATTCTAGATGTAGAAGAATCCAGGAGGCTTAACGAGCAACTTTTGGCATACAAGTTAGAAGACGAGATATTTGGAAGCACTTGTGCCATATAGGATAGATGTTTCTTATGGATTATCTTATCTAGCGCACAGTTCTTTATGGTTCAGAGGTTTGGGGGCCTTGTTTACTGGAGGCTGATTGGGTGCCAGTTGAGCGAGTGCAGATCCTTCTCCTTTGACACATCATCAAATGCAAGCAAACAGTATCCCAGCACATCATCCTTGAAAAGTTTGGTGCCCAATCCTTCAGGCTTGAGACTATTTTCCTCTTGGTTTCACTTCTGCACCGGATTCGAAGTTTCTCCGATTCAGTGATGGGCTGAGACCGGTACCTGTATTTGGCCTATCGCTCTACGGAGTCCATTTCCTTATCTAGTCCTCTGGGTTGCACTAGATGTTGGTTTGCAGGGGTCTTAGACCTTTTGGAATCTGTTGGTATTTCGATGGATCTGCTTCCTCCATTCATATACTCCATGGATTCACCTTCCCACCTCCTACCTACTAGGCAAGAGTTGAACAAGATCATCAGGGATGACATTTACAGATAGTTCATGCAAGTCACTTGGACAAACCCCCAAGGTGGGTTATGTCCAAAGATGGCCTTGTATGTTGAGCACTTCATAGAGGTGAGGGATGGACTCATTATCCAACCCCATATACATCTCATCATTTGGTGCATTCTCTTTGTATCCCCCTAGGCCAGTTCCAAGTGGGCTCACATAGACTTCGAGTTGAGATTGACCACTAGACTGTACGGGTAGAGAGGATCTCCCAGCTGTGTCATCTTCGTGAGGTGGAGACAGAGGAGCACTTCATATTCCACTGCCCCATTTATTATGAGATCCATTGGAGATTTCATTGCTTGTTTAGGGGGATCGAGACCCTATCCAGTTTCTTCTGGTACTTAGACTAGAGATGTCTATCCCTTTACATGCAGGAGGCCTTCAGACTTCATGGCTACATTCTCCAGCCTCCTCCTAGACTAGATCCCACTCAATAGATTGCTTCCTTCTTTACGGTGCTCCCATCATCTAGGGGCACTAAGAGACAGGCTGATAGCAGCATTGCCTTTGACTCTAGATTGGTGCAGACCAAAGGGACCATTCCCCTCCCCAAAGACCTCAGAGACATTGGCAGACGAGATCCCTTATGAACAGGTAAACAAGATCACCTAGACATCAGAGGTGGGTTACTTCTTCCAAACAACAACAAAGTAGGCAATCCAGATCTTCCCCCAACTCTTCCTCGGGACACCATTCTATCTTTAGTTTTTTTAATTCGCCCTCTGATGTTAGGAGAGATAGATCTAGTGGACCATGATCTAGTCCTTGGATCCTTTTCCTTGGTACATCTCCCTCCCATTGTGGCTGCCTGCACTCGGAGTTGAGGGTTTTCCATGTTGTAGCATAGACCTCCTGCTTTACTTTACTTCTTGCTCTTTATATAGGAGACCTTTTGGTACTTCTGCTTTGTATTGACATCATTGTACTCAGCAGTCCCATTGACCTACTCTGTGGTGATTTGCTGGACATTAATATAGTTATCTTATATTATCTACTTCATTTTGCAATTTGCAGTTGCACTATAGGTTCAAATTCTGATCATGTTTTACATTTTGTGAACCAATTTTAGGGATATAAGTATTTGACATTATGGACATCCTTTTACATTTTGAAGTTTAAAGAATATGTTCTACTTCTTTTTGCAATTTGCAGTTGCACTATATGTTTAAAGTTTAATAATGGCATTGATGATTGGATTTTATCATGATTAAGTTACTCATATATGTTTATTGATCATGATTCTTACTCATATTACATATATGTTTATTGATCATGATTCTTAGTCATATTACATATATGTTTATTGATCTTGATTTCTTACTCTTCTATGTTATTTATGCTCTGTGGCAATGAAATTGTGAATTGTGAGATGCAAAGGGCCACAGATAGAGAAGCAACATGGGCTACAAAGGGTTTTGACTGGGGAGAGAGAGTTTCAGATATGGGCTGATGAGCAGTGAAAATGGACTGAAGCAGGCTGCAGAGGCGTTGAGTCAGCTTGATGAGCTATGGTCTGGAAAAAAATGCATTTCACACAGACATGTCTATACCGATAGCTAAAAATAATTGCAAGCAAATATTCTCCTATGCACAAACTAGGACGAACTTGAAAAATTGCCTGACCTTGAACAAATGTGCAGACAAGCTCTTAACAGAGATGTACTTCTTCAGAACACAGACACCAGGAAACACAAAACTCTCTTCACACTGATGACACAAAACACAAATTTCTGCAAGATTCATGAGTGGTAAGGGCCAGGGAGTCTAACTCATTAGTTCTGAATCCCGATACCACATTGAAATTTAGAAGAAACATATGAGGATCAATACGAGACTCAACAGGAAACCGAAGACAATCGATATATGCTGTAAACTTGTTACCCAAATATTCAATGTATTGCAAATGCATGAATGGCTGTATTCTTAGGTGTAAGAGTAGGATAAACCTATCCCCAACCCTAGACATGGGGCCACTAGGGTCGCCAACTAACAACCCAATGGGACCATAGGTCAGTCACTAGAGTGTCACCAACATTTCCTGATGGGACAACAAGTTGGCCACTAAAGGGTCACACATATCTATACATATCTATACACACAAACTTAAAGGAGATCGGTGTATATACTATATCTATCTATAGATATATAATTAGGTTAAATGTTTGTATGTGTGCTAAAGTTTGTATAACTAACTTGTTTATATAAAGTTTGTATAACATTAAGCACTAACTTGTTTGTATAACATTTAGCATAGGTTGAATGTTTGTATAACTGTGTTGGAAAGTGACGAAAGTTAGCACTTTTCCATGATGATGCCGGTTTATGTTTGGTACAGTAGTTTGTTTGTATCTTCTGGTCAATTGATGAAGATCAAAACACTAAGTGGGTATGCGATAATTACAAAGATGTGTTGGAGTAGAGTTATATGTAACAAGGCAGGTACAATCTGAATCTTCTACCTTACTTCATGTCAAAGTCCATAGGGAAGGAAGAGCATCTTTTGTGTGTCATGGTTGATACAGGTTGAAATTTCTTTTATTTGGTCATGCGAGATTGACTACAAGATTTGTTATTTTTATTTAAGTGCATAATGAGGTAGTCCTGTATTAGTGGGGTTAAATGTCCCATTAGGAAGATTGGGAAAAATTATGAATTTTCTGTCTTTTTCAGGGTTCAGCTCTTTATAAATAATCTTGATTATAAGTGTGGATATTCCTTAATTGGATGTAGGTTACATTCTAAGTTGTTTTTCAATCCCATTGACCATTATTTTGGTCATTCAATGATGCTAAAATAATCCCGATTTCCATTTCAATTTCTTTAACTCTTTAGGTTACTGGTGAAATTCATTTTCTATACTAAGCTTGGCCCTTTTGCAGGTACTTTTTGGAGATGCATTATATGGAAAGAAGGAATACCGAAGGGCATTGGTAAAATTTATAATCTCACAGCTATACATCTCTCTCATTCTTTTTGAGAAAGCATATGTTATATTACATTGCAGAGCTTTACATCATATACTACATCAGGGTACCAAAGGCTGCCTAGTTTGGTCTGCTCTCCCGATGTTGGTCTTAGCACTCATCTCAAGTGAATCTATATTTTTCTTAAAAATATCCATCCTAGTTGTAATTGGAGTTGCTATTTCTGATAGCTCCCATTTCTATCAAATTCATATCTTTCCAAAAAAGTTCCATGCTAGCTGTAATTTGAGCTGCTTCTGATCTAAAGGTTGATACTAACCCCAAATGCATTGGAGAGTTGTCTTCATTACAAGAGATGCAGCCCTGAGACAAATGGTTGTGAGATTTACATCTTATTTATTCCAGATCTTCTTTGTGTAATGTTAACATGAAAATCTGGCTATTAGCTTGACATGGACTCTCTAATACATTTCACCAAATTGAAAGAGTGTTCTTTACCTGTAAAGAGAATTTTGAAGAATTCTTCAACAGCAGGTCTGTCGGATGTCCATGAATTATCGAAGTTGATTCATATAAACCTAATCAAACAAATAAAAAAGAAAAATGCTAAGAGTAATTAGATAAAATGTTTGCTATAGTACGAGAAGCAGGCCAATCATGTCGCTTTAATCTAACTGATAACCTAAATGCAGCCTGTGGCTTTAGCTTTTGGTACCATATGTGTTAACAGTGAGTGGAATACATAAACTTTTGGGAAACCATGTCTATTAGTAGCTAGTGGCAAAACTGAAATTTTGAGAAGCTAAGTATACAATAATGCTGCACCAGCGCACATACAACTGTTTCAAGGTTTTAATTATTTCACAAGGAACAGATCTTTCCTTCAGTCGTTCTATCCAGCATGACATCCTAATTAGTAACTACCCTGATGGTGGGGACATTCAGTCCTCTTATGATTTATCTCACTTGAAAGTGGATCAGATAAGCATCTAGGAGCTTTCAAGGGTCTAACAT
>ML792994.1:367278-416918 GCA_009831015.1 Picea engelmannii
AGATTGACTTAGGGACGTCTCCCTTGGACTTGCCCTCCTAAATAGAAAGAGCTCCCCATCGAGGTGACAGTGGGTGGGGAAGCTCCTGTTACGCCGGTTTCAAAGCCCTTGGCCCTTTCCTACAAACCGTGCGATAACAGGTGCCTTTGTAGAAGGCGAGCTGCACCTGTCCTGGATGCAAATGTTTCCAAGCCCATTCATGCCTTTTATTCTTTTATTCTTTATTGCTTTTTCTTTCAAGAAGCTAATCAGGGGACACTGCCCTAGGTGGTGACCAGTGGCAATGTTACACACAAGCACTTTCACGGAAATGAGAAGGCTGGCTCATGATGAGACCCGCTTTCTCTTGGCCAAGCAACCAAGATCCACTACCCTGGCGTGGTAACCAACTGCTAGTAGTGTCATACTGCTAGGTACCCATGAACCTAATAGGCCGGCTCATGATGAGACCCCCTATCCTCTGACTAGGTCTTGTTTTATTATTTTTATGGGTTCCCCTTGTTTCTTGCTGAGAAGATTTTTACTGCTTTCTCAGGGATCCCTAGGCGAAGCATCTCGAGGTTTTATTTTAGGCTTTTATCTCTTTCCAACTTGCTTTTACCTTCTGGTCCTTTAGCCCCTTCTTCCCACAAGGCAAGGTGCAACCCTTAAATGATTGGCCAACCCAATGCCCAGACCAATGTAAATGGGATGAATGAGTGGGAAGTAAGATGGAAAGTGGTAAGTATGGTGGGAGCGGACGATGACTTTTCAGAAATCCCCCCAGTGGCAACTCAAAACCTATGGGCACAAGCTTGCTAGGGCATCTTGTCATAACCCCCAGACATGGTCAAGTGGATAAGTATAAGATCCAAGCACCCGTTAGAAACAAAAATAACTAGATGCACATATTCAAAGGTTTTGAGGATCAGAGTGACACATACCATGATACCCGGACTCATTACCTCATGGAGCAAGAACCATCTCTGATATAGGACCAAACTGAGGTGATGGATGCTGCTGCTGCTTACAAAGTGGAGGCGCTGAAAGGAAGAAAAGATGGGCCCTCCAGGGCCTTGCTCAAGTCGATCTGGCTCTCGATACTCCATGTCTAGGACCTGTGGGCCTTGAGACATAATCTCCTTAGTTATCCCTAAAAGTGGGGGATAACAAGGAGTTCAAAGCTCTAGCTGAAAACTAGACAGGGAAGAAGATCAAAGTCTTGAGATTGAACAATGGAGGAGTGTATACTTGCAAGAAGTTCGAGGGTTTCTTTAAGGAGGCAGGAATCAAGAGGGAGTTGACTATTCCATATAACCTACAACAGAATGGGGTTGCAGAGCGAAAAAATTGATTCATCATAGGGGCTGCTAAGGTCATGATACATGAATAGGACTTGTCGATGTTTCTTTGGGAAGAGACATGTAACAAAACACTTTACATCTAGAACTGGTGTCCTCACATGATCTTGGAGGACAGGACATTAGAGGAGGCATTCACTGGTGTGAAGCTTTAGGTGAGTCATTTTCGCATCTTTGGTTCTCCAGTTTATATCCATATACCAATAGAGAAGAGGACAAAGATGGAACCCTCTAGTAGGAAGGGCTTATTTCTAGCACATCTATTACATTCTAACAGGTTATGGGCCCAGACTATCTTCGGACAATCTAACTGCTGGAAGATAGATTGGGAGGATTTGCTAAGTTACAGTTGCAGTTGCAACCAAAGTTTTTGCTATAGCAACGAAAACCTAACCCTCTTGTTGAGGCACCTTAAGTGAAAAGATTGACCTAATTTCTGGATAGCCTAGTACACCTTAACCTAGCGCACCTCCTGGTACTCTCAACAAGCTAAGACGTCAAGTTTGAGTTTTTGGTCAAAGTCAAAGGTTGACCAAGTCAAGGCAGTTATGACTTACTCTATGAAGTCAGAAAACAAGTTAGATGGGGCTTCTAACTTTGGAGCGTGGAAGACAAGGATTGACCTCATCCTTGCCAAGAATAAAGTGTTGGATATCGTGAAAGGAAAGATCGTGGAACCACAGTTCGAAGAAGGAAAAGAGAAGGAACCTCGGAACGTTGTAGTTATGGAGAAGTTCAAAGACAATGAGATCAATGCCATGAGTATCATAGTGGACTCTATAAAAGACCACTTGATACCCTACATCTCCCATCTTGACTCATCTAAGAAGATGTACGATGCCCTAACTAAGAATCAAGGATTAGTGCAAAAGAGAAACCCCAAAAGAAATACGATGATCAAGCCTTCACAGCAAGGTTCAAAAATTTCAGGAATAAAAGGAAGTTTGGCTCAAGGAAGAAACCAAATCAAGAGAAAGATATGTCAAAAATACTATGCTTCAATTGTCGAAAATATGGTCACTACAAGAATCATTGTCCCGAGTTAAAGAAAAGGAAGGAAACACACGAAGCATTAGTTGCCGAAGAAAGGGAACCCTCAAAGAAAGCCAAGCAGGATAAAACAAACTTCTTCTTCATAGTTCTTGTACATACCATGTTTACATAGTTTCTGTACATATCTTGCATATCTATTTCTTAGAGGAGAAGATGTTCAAAGAGAAACAATACGTATGGAAGAATAACAAGATAAGGATTGCTATCACGATGACTACAAGTCAAGCAATACACATGAAAATATGAAGTACATTGACAATCCTTGGTAACAATTCCTGTGGAAGCTATTACATAAGTAACAATTGCAAGATAAGCCGAAATCATAATCAAACTTGAAGAAACCTGGAAGAAGTAAAAACAGAAAGAAGTCAGCAATCAAGAGGAAATTAGAAAAAAACTGGTGACACTTTGCAGAAGGCAATAAGGATGCAGACGAAAGCGTGGACTCTCTTAGATGGAGGGAGCCGATTATATAATTCCAAAAGAAGAGCATGCATTCATGCATGAAGCAAGGATTAGGAGGGAGCTAATCCTAAATAATATGATCCATTGAGGATTATGAAATATCTATCCATGTTCCCATTGATGGTCGCAACCATGAAAAGCTGTACGTGTTCAATTTGACTTTAGAAGAAGTCTTCTTCAAAAAGAAGCCTTAAAGTATCCCTGGTTGTCCATCCACATCCATGATCCTATGATGAAAGGAAGAAGTTGGAATCTTCAGGGCATGGAATCTATAGAAAACTCCATGGACCTAAGAGCTAAAGAGAAACATGAAGATTCCGAGAGCGAAAGAAAAGCCAGAACAACCAGTCATTATATCGAGAATCCCAAGACTACCAACTTGGTTTGAACCCACTAGAAGTAATCAAGCAGAAGAAATGGAAGTTGTGATGAAGAACAATCTATGAAAGACTTATGAATGGAAGCATTGCGAGATTCAAAACTAGAGGTCCCAGATGGAGGGAGAAGACTATGATGATAGCTTGTTCCAGTAGCCAAACATACCTCTACCTGAGCCATTATATCTTTTGCAATATCCATGGGTTGGAGTTTACATCAGATGATTGCAAGGACTGTTCTCCTCAACAGAGTAATTGAACAAGAAGCGTATGTAGAGCAACCTCAAGGTTTTGAGGTATACCAAAAAGAGACCCTTGTATGCAGATGGAAGAAGATCTTGTATGGATTCAAACAACTTGGTGCAAAGCCTCTCATGCGTAGTAGAAGCGTGTTGAAAACTTTTTATGACAGATATAATGTATCAAAATGGTTACTCAGAAGTTCAGGATGATGGATTGCTAATCCATGACAAACTCTCATGATGACAGAAGAAGTGCTACTTGGATATGTTTCAGTTTGAGCCTTGCCACGATGTCATGAGCTAGCAGGAAACAAAAGTGCTGAATTCAACCATGCTATATTGTAATGATCAAGAGCTATATGAAGCCTTCAGAGAAAAAAAAAAACTAGTGTCCAGACAGACCGAAGTACATTGAGATCAAGCATTACATTCTCCGTGATGAAGTCCAGAAAAGAGAAGCGGTTCTCCAATATATATCTCCACAGATGAGTAGATAGTAGATATTTTAGTAAAGCCTCTGCCCAAGATGGAAAAAGTTTGCGTACTCAAGAAACAAGCTGGAGCTCGTGGAGACGACTTCCTTATTGAAAAAGGAAGAGATTACTCCCAGGTTGGGAGGGAGCACTGATGTGTTATTGATTTATAGACAGTTATTTTTCAGTTCGAAAAATGGTCAAGGATGAGCAGTTCCTTTCCAGTTCGGAAAGTGGTTTGAGATTTCTGACGAACAAGCATTTTCCAGTTTGGAAAATGGTCCAGATCGGACAGTCATTTTCGTAATGAAAATGGTTCGATAGATTGCTGATGTACCATAGACAACGATTCCGCTTGTGGCCAATGTGGGGGAATGGTCTAGGACAGTCATTCTTCTTGGAAATCACTCTGAGTAGTGGTCAAGTAGAATGGTTCGCCTCGCCGAGCAGTCATTCTTTTGAAGTTCACAGTTGTGAGCAGTTTCGAAGAATGGTCCGTTTTGGAGTTTGGTGCAGGACAGTCATTTCCATTAGGAAATGGTCTGGACAGTCGTTTCCTAGGGCAAACTCATTCTCTCAAGGTTGCACTATGTTTAGTGCCAGAGGAATGGCCCAGTTAGGTGAATGGTCAAGGTTTAGCAATCGGGGACATGTATTCCCTAGGGAAGACTCATTCTATCCAGGTTGCACTATGTTTAGTGCCAAAGGAATGGCCCAATTAGGTGAATGGTCTAGGCTTAGAAATTAGGGACAATTATTCTTCTATGCTTGAGAAGAATAGTTCAGATAGCCCATGGTTGATGTTTTACTTTATGAGGGCAGATGCTCTTCCAGATCTCACAGATGTAAGTGGAAGAATGGCCCAGATAACTCAGTTTATATCATGATATTGTTTTCTTTGCAGGTTGATATCATATGATATGATTGCTATGGAGACTATATGTCTCTGGACAGTAGATGTATGCTACTGTGGTGGATGTGTTCCACTGGTTGTGATTATGTGTCACTGATTAAGTAGCCGTGTGCTACTTGGTGTGGTAGTGTACCACTGGATTGTAGTTGTGTACTACTATGGATAGACACAGTTGTGTTCTATTGAATGACATTGTTCTGATTGCCATGTAGACTATCCGTAGTGTTGAAAATGATTATCAGCTAGATGGATAGTCAGTGTGCTTGTGGACAGACATTCTCCATGCGGAGAATGGTCCAGATAGAACATATCGCTGGTGGACATGTATTCTCTGTGTGGAGAATGGTCCAGGTTGACAGTTTGTTGACATGTCATGGACTTGTATTTTCCTAAGGCACAGTTTGTGGCCCGATTAGGAAAATGGTTCAGGACCGATATTTTTTTTTAAGGCATATAGGTTGAGACGGATCTCTATGGTACATATGACTCGATTAGAAAATAGTTCTATATTGACATTCCTATAGGAATTGTCTCTGTAGTCCATGGCGTAGATTTTAGCATCTGTTGGGACAGTCATTCTTCTAGGACGTATGTCCGGATTAGAAGAATGGTCCTTGTATCACTCTATGGAGTGAGTGACTTATTCAACATCATGCCTGATTACTCAGATGGAGTATGGCTTCGAGAGATGATGCAGTTGATGCTATCAGATAATAGTGCTAATGGTGCTCGTGATCTAATCATGAGATAGCCTGTACGGCTATGATGATGCTACTGGTTGAATGGTATGTTTGTGCTCAAGACCATTGCCTTCAATACCTCCCTAGCTAGGAGGGAGTGTTGGTATTATGGTAGCTGTGAGAGGTATTTACCTCCACGTGTAACCCTGACGAGCATAGAATATTCTGAGAAGCAAGAAGAAACCCTAAAGCATTGGACATAACCCTAGAAGACAAGTCGGCTAAAGGAAATATTTAATATTAAGTGTTTAGCCTCCAGAATGAGAAGTCGGCCCAGACAGTTCAGGAAAAACATTATAAATACAGGAAGCTAGATCTCATTTGGGACACACAGCTCACAACTGCAGAAGTGAAGAAGTGCGCACTGCAAAAATTGGGTAAGTGCGCAAGTCTGAGGAGTAGCTGCAACTGCAACTACTGTAATCTGTATTCTCAGTTTAGGCTTGGACTTTCTATTGGTTATGGTTTGGACTTTTTGCCTTGTATGCTAGCTGTGGAGAGAGAGATACGCTACATTGATTGGCTATTAAGCCCAGGGTTTGCTTCCAGAATCATTTTCTGTCAAGGTTAAGGTGCTCGGGGGTGGCTTCGACCTATGGTTGGGTGACAATATTGCTATATTGTCTATGGTTAAATGAGGACATCTATTACTTTCTAATAGCTTTCATATATGTAGTTCCTTTCTTCGTATTGATAATAGAGGTGACAATGAAGGTGGGCGTGGCCCTTGGTAGCATCACTAATTAAAATTTAGGGTTGGTAGGTTGTTTTGGCAATTGTTTCACTGGATGAGTGATTAAGTGTAGGTCAAAACCAATGCACATAGACTCGATGCTAGTGTATGTCATGTCCCGAATTCTTCCATGTGTTTGAACTTTAATTTGTGTATCGATACTTTCAATAGTAGCATATGACAACTGAGTTTCCAATAGTGTGGCTATGGAAAGTGTTATTTACTGTATTTATTTTTCCTTCTTTAATGCCTCATGATTTTTGGACAACAGATATTCTCTGCGATTTAATTTCCACAACATAATTTTATCTTTGTAGTGGAATTGTATTTTCCCAATTTTTGTTTTTTTTGAAATTGCAGGGGACTAATTGTTTTCAACGAAATTTCTGAACTGTAAATGGTGAAGAGTTGGTTGTGGTCAAAGACCCGAGGATTAGAGAAACTTTACTAAATTGAGTGTGGCCAAAAGTCAGATCAAACAGGGTTTGAATACCATGTGGCCAAAGGCTGGAATCAAAGCGTGGCTTTGATACCAATTGAGATGAACAAAGTTCATTTACTAAGGAATATCCAACATAAGGACATACAACTGAAATCCATATTGGACAATTGATATATAAATGAAATGAATGAGATATGATAGAATTGAATGAATTATTTACAATGACCTACATGACGATATATATACACGTTGACTAGCCACAATGGTTGATGGGTCATGTCCTTTAGTAAGGATGTGTCACTTCATTTATTATTATTATTTTTATTTATTTGATGTTTATTTATATTTTTATGTTCATTACACTCTCCAGGAAGAAAGTCCAAATTGAAGGTGTGGCTAGATCCCATTCTCTTCATACCACTTTCCAAGACAACCATATCCTTTTGGGAATACTTGAACTAGAAATTTAAAAGATTCTTGACCATCATCATAAAATCCATGGGGGCTTAGTGTTGCATTTACATGGATGAAATTATGAATGCAATGGGCGACGAGTATCTATGATGGTGAATTCCGACTCATGGCTTAGGCAACCCATTACATGGCTAACATTGTTCCTTAAGCACATATATTAGTTAGACTAAACCTTCCTTTTTCCTTGTGGAAAGAGCAAATGTCCTAGGGAACTAATGGTAGGCCCCTCTTCATGTCGTGTTTCTCCTAAGTAAAATGCCAAAGAATCAATTCCAAGTGTTTGTACATTTTTCTAGAAGGAAAGGGACATGAAGAGTAGGACTTATAACTTGCAACCTAAATTCTCCTTTTAAAAGTGATTAAACATGCAAGAGAATGTCTTGGGAAGCCCATCCTGAAGCTTACCTTCAATTTCATGTAGAATCCATCTGCACAAAGTCCACAAGGACACATTGATTTGAAAAAGGGTCCTATGAGTTGCCTTATGACTGAGGCTCTTATGGAGGAAAAGTTTGAGGTTATTTTTCAAGGTGAAAATGAAAAATACAATTTGTTTTCCTTCTTGTCTTTTAAATGTGGTAACATGATTTTCCTACCTTTGAAGTTCTTATCTGCCTGGGCTAGCTTTGCAAGGAGTCCAACCAAATTCATTGGCAAAGACATGTCTTCTTGGTCTTCCCTCTTCTCTTGTCACTCCATAGCTCTTCCCAGGTTTTACAACTAGGTCCCCCTCATCCTCGAGCACTTTGGACAACATCATCAGGCTTTGGAGCTAGGTCCTCGTGCCTTGTAGGATTTGTCTATCTCTTGTGATTCTCTTTCTTTTACTTTTATTTCCATTTGCTGTATTTTGATAACATTTTAGTTCTAGGAGTGTTCTATTTACTCCCACCCTTTAGTACCACTGATTTTAAGCTCTAGTCCCATTGAGCTATTAGTTGGTTATTTGTGGACATTAATGACATTATCTTATATTATCTAGGTTTGACCAGTTAGGACCTATTATCCACCAAGTTGCACTAGCTGAATTTCCAGATGAGCTGCCAAAGACTGAGCATACAAATGCTCAGAGTTCAGAGTTCAACTGGTCTTTCAAAAGATCACCTTTTTCCGCATTTTCGTCATTGTAATATATGACCTGAGTATGTAATATTGTAAAAGGCTATTGGCCACCTAAGACCTAGGTACGAGCATGTACTCTAGAGTGTTTTTTTTCACTTGTTAATTATTTTTTGCCTGCCTTTGTGGGCGATTAATAATTTCTAAGTTTTTTCACTTAAGAGACTGACTCCAAAGCTGGAATATGTGCTGGTGGTTAGGCCTTGGCATGGTATAACCAATGCCTAGTGTCTAAATGTATATGAGTTCATACTAGGTCATTTTAATTGAGTCATATGGAAGTTGCGGCTAGGTTTGATAGGTTTTTTTTTAATGTTTTAGAGAAATAATAAAATTTCCGCAAAAACAAAATTTTTTAATTGTAAAGCAATAAGTTGTAAAAATATGGCATCAAACATCATCAGATGCCATATTTATGGTTGTTTTCCAGTCCAGAGTACCATGTAAACCCCTATTTCCCTTCTTTCGAGGCAAAAAATGATTATTATCACTAAAAAATGAAATTTACTTGAAAAATAGGGAAAAGGGGTAATTTAATTAAATCTCTATTTTTTAGGGAAACTGAGGAACATGTCAGAAACATGTTTTTTCCTTGTCCCCAGTTGACTGAAGGCTTAGGCTAGTTAAGCAAAGGGTAAGGCGACTTCACTGAGGGTGACATAGGCGTGGAGGAGATCTTAATGAAGGGACTTGACCCCACTTACACTCCCTCTTGCACGAGTTACACTCCCACTTCACCCCACTCGTGCTCACTTCACTCCCCCTTCACCCTACATCACTACCCTTCACCTCACATCCACTCCACACATCTCCCCACTCACTAAGTGTGCCACTCCCCTTAGCTCTTGCGCATCTCCTCCTAACCCTATGTGCATATCTCTTTGAAGTATCACCCCTTTTGCTATATAAGCAAGCATATCCCTCTCCATTTATTAGTTGGAGTTTTGTTGGGAAGAAGCTATACACATTGTATCATTTTGCTATTTGAAGTTGGAATAAAGACTTTGGAGTTCTACACAGTGTATTGTGCAAATGTGTGGAGGATCTTCTCCTTTGGTGATGTGTTGAGTATGGTAAATTTGTCTTGCTTGCAATTATCATTTGTTGATTAATAAGATCTTAGTAAACTTGCTTGTATTACTAAATCTTGTTATAACACATTGCAATCTATGATTTCATGCTATTATCGGTTTAATCTCATGATTTCTAGATTTTATGTGTAGAAAGTGGATGCATCAGCTATTTAACAATTTCTTTGCAAGATTTGTCATAAGTTTGCAGGATCTCTAGTTTGGAGGAGTGGAAGATTCTAGCTTGAGCTTCCAACACCTTCAAATCCATCCAACCAGAAAGATTGCCCTCTTCAATACATCAAAGGAACTCCATTGCCCAAGTTCTTTTGCTTCAAGTTCTCTCTTCCCCTCTCTCACTCAAATTCTATACAAAAATTTGGTTTCTTTGGTTTTCTGTTGCATGCAAGAATACAGTTGAACATATAAAGATAAATCTATTTCAATTCATTTGCATGCATCTCTAAAAGGTTAGATCTAAAGTATATTCAAGGAATTTCATTTTTTTCTAGATCTAGTCTATGTTTGCCATAAGTTAGCCTTTGATTTCTTAGTATATTTGGAGGCTAGTAATAGGCAAATATTTACATGCTTTTAAAGTTATAAATCTGCAATCTAAAGTTGCTAAGTTTGCTGATTTTATATCAGCCTAAAAGACCCTAAGGAGGCTAGCTATCTAGCTCTCACTCCTTAGTTACTTTCCTTTGTTTTAGCCTAGTTTAACTTAATATTTTTCTGCTTTTTTTTGAGTTGACCAAAGACACTTCCAAAGTGTTTTTGGCCATCTTTTGGGTTTAATTGTTTGCTGTTTTCTTGCAGAAATAACAGGTACAAGAGGAAGCTCTGCCCAAATTTTGAAGTTGGCCTCTTTTAGGACCCCCCGGTGCTCCCGG
Source organism: Picea engelmannii (assembly GCA_009831015.1). NCBI lineage: Eukaryota > Viridiplantae > Streptophyta > Pinopsida > Pinales > Pinaceae > Picea > Picea engelmannii. Next base: position 377,613 of record ML792994.1, read on the forward strand.
GAGCTTTGTATTTCAATTTTGTAATTGGAAAAAGCATTGTAAACACTTGATCTCTCAATATAAAGATCAAGTGTCTCTAAAAGAGAAAGTAGTTTAGGATTGTAATAAAGTTAGCGAGCCACAAAACTCATCTTTAGTTGTTTCCCCTGCCTCTGGGGGGAAACTGGTGTCTCTCTGTTTTACTTGTTTTTCGGGGTTGTGTCTCGTTTCTTTAGTTTTACTTGCATAAAGAAGATAAAATGAACCCATCTCACTAAATCAAATTTCTAAAATCAATTGTAAGTTTTAGGTTTGCTTTTGCTAGTTTCATTTTTGCAAGATATTGGAATAAACCCGAATTGTTCAAACCACGTATGCAATCCCACTGCTACGCTCAAGTGGCTTTGGGGACCGAGAAACAGTTTGAGCAATGCATGCTAGTATAATTAGGACAATCTCTAAGTTGCGTTATTCATCTAAGACCTCTACCCTGGGTGGAGTGTGTTAAGTTAGGGGGAAACTTTGAGATCTAGGTTCTCTCCCCGTTGGACCTATGACACACCCGGTCGGTAAGTCTATAAGATTGGCGAATAATGAACAAGGAGGCCACATTACACTTTGCACACAAAGAGTGGGGACCCCGATTTTAATCCCCACTTCACGGTCTCAAAACCTTTTTAATACACCAAATCCCCTAACTAAAATACTCAAGATAAAATTAATGCGGAACATTCATCACATCACAATTTGCTTTATTTTGGCACTGGTCTATCTCTATCTATTTTTTGTCAATTATAAGTTATGTGGTGAATGGTTAATGCTTATGGTTTGCTTTACAGGCTGTATCCTTTGATTAAACTTATGATGCGTTGATATTATCTTGTGTTTAAAATATAAACTCCCAGAATAGTTGTGCTTTTCAGTTTCAGTAGTGTAAAAACCTTAGATTATTTTTCATAGGGACTACCCCCCTTGGCTTTGCTAGGAGTTGGCCTAGATGGAGGAGTTGAGGATCAGGTGACACCACCTTGACTCGAAACTTGCCCCTAACGACACACCAAGTGGATTGAAGGTTTCTTCCACGTTACCCCAGGTGTGTATAAGGCCGCAACAGGACCAACCCTTCTAACTCATTAAAACCTCGACCTTGCTTACTTGAGTTCAAGACCATATAAGGTCGGTCACTAGCACAAGACCAACTAATTAAGGTGTACGACCTTAACTTACCGAGAAGGGTTGAGCAAGACCAACTCTTTGAGCCTAGGTAAGACCTTGTTAACCCCCAACAACACTTGTGCAATTGGACGGTTAAGATCCAACGAGATTCCATCACACTGGTCTCATTTCAGATGCCCCAGGCATAGGCATTGGTTAGGGTCTCTCCTAGACTCACTTTCATTAGATTCTATAAAACTGCTATCTTAGCAGTTTTGCGTTTTTTCAAGTATTCAGAGATCCGGGGCCTACACGACAGAGATGACTACATATTCTTGATCCTTGTAAAAAACCGAATCCAATGAGACTTCTTTCACCCACGTGCCAGATGATCACTTTTACTCGCTTTTTTGCTTTTTGTTTTCTTGTTAAAGATAGGCTAATGCCCTATCTAGCCATGATTAGTCGTTTTCTGCTTTTTGGGCATGTCTATAATTAACAGTTTCTATGGATGGATCATGGCAGGTATAGGTTTACTGTCATATTTCCGAGCATGCGACAATGGGGTGATTAAAGTTCTGGTTGGTGAAGAATGAGTTAAGAGAAGTAATAAGGTGGGTTGATCACATGATGACACATGGCACCGATTAAGGGGATGTCTCTAAATAAGTTTTCTTATGCTTTGACTTAAAGATCATGGGCCATTTAATGGGAGACCTTTTCAAAATTTTAAATTAATCCAGCTTACCATAATGCCAAAAAGAGAGGGGGGTCAAATTACTTTGATGAGGGTTGGCAGCCTTGCCAAAGCTGTCATGAAAAAGTCAGCCTGAAAAGCCTTTTAAAGCAAGACTTTTCTGGCAAAGTCATAAGGCAAGAACAGTATAAATAACTGCCTTTACCAAAATAGCTTTGCCAGCAAAACCTATTTGATTTTATTCCCGGAAGACATGAGGTTGCTTTAGCAAACCAATTTCTAACTGCGTATGAAGAAAAGATGCCAGTTTCAAAAGCTCATTACTCGAAAGAGAAGTTCGATGGGAAAGGAGGAAGGAAATTACACTAAAACAGCTATGATGAAGAGGTCGTACAGCTCATTACAGGTGGCATACATAGAGTGGTAGATTTTGTGATGCATAAAATAGCAAGAACAACATTTACCTTTATCTATTAGCAGCGACTTGGCTTTAGTGGGTCAGGCTTACCAATGATATCACTCATGGACAGCATTGGAACGGGGAGTTTATGAGCTGTTTCTAACAACAGAGGAGTTGATTCAGCTGTGATTAATTTGTTTTAAGTAGCCAGCAAATTTGATGACAAGACAGCAGAAAAGAGCAAAGGTTCGATTGAGGAGATAATGCTGAAAAAGGTCAGCGTATACTCTGTTTTTGGGGGGTCACTTCATCAAATTATCCTGAATTCTTTGTTGATGGGTAATCTACTATCAGTGTTGAGTTATCTGAGATATCTACTACAGGTGGCATGGATTGGTTTCTTTTACAGGAATGCTTAAAAACAGTAGATTTTTACTACAATAAAAGCCTTATCTAAACAGCAAATCGACTCACAGTTCTTCATGCATGCTGAGGCGTATCGGCTGAGGAGTATGGTTTCTATAAAGGCAGAAGGAGGAGATGTTGAGAGGGTTGGTAATAGGTATAATTTGATCTCCAGGCAGACTGTAGCAGCGGAATTCTCTTTTATTCTTCATCCATCAGATTTTGACCACCACCTCTGTCGTGGGCAAGGAGATTAATAGCAACCTATCACCTATTATTCACTATGATGCAGACAATCATTTGGGTATTAAGTGATTTGATATAATTATGCTTCATTGTAGCTCTCTATATCTCTTGGATGTGTTGCTCTAACTGTTTCGTGGTAGTGTGCTATTTGTGCATTTACTTTGAATCTACTTCATTTAAAGTGCACCTTCTCTCATGCATTGATTGTTTATTTTCGTTTTATAAGTTTCTCTGGAATCTGTTCTCAACCAGTAAAGAACTATCATTCAAATTCACCCTCACTCGACTGTTTTCGGACAGCCTGATAGTGATTTTTAGTGTGCTGATCATCTTGGAATTAGTGCAGATTTATCTATCAGGTGGCAGCATACACTCAACAGGTTCACCCCCCTGAGACTGGGATATTTCCAGTCCAAATGGAGAGACTTCCAACCATGACAGGGTTGGCTGCCTAAAATTATTGGGCAGATTTTCCTGGGCAGCTTTGTGTGATAACAAACCCAAGACCAAATTATGCCTTTCAACACTTTACTTTTGAAATCTTAACCTTTTAGGACCAACCAGTTAAGTAGGGTTTCATTAGACTTTAAGTAGTTATTTTCCTAGTCAGGGTTTCATTAGCTCAAACAAATTGTTTCTTGTATTTTCCTCTTGGTTGGGCTTGGTTTGTAATTACTCTGCAACTTATTTCTATTTTTTATCTACGTTTATCACAATAATAATGATAATAATAATCTAATTTTAAGGTCACGACGAAGCCAGACACCAAATTGGTGTATGAGATCCCCTTGTTTGTGGGACAAGGGACGCCCTCCATGCAGCAATTTGATTGCTTAAGTCTACAGAGGTGTACATACCCTACCCCCTTTGGATTTGAACCTGTGACCTCCAAGGAGGAAACACATGTTCTTAAGCATTAGGCCCTTACAATCCTAAGGATATTATGCCCTATTTTTTTTTGTTTTAGTATGGGTGCAAACCTTGTAAGAAATGTTTCAAATACTTTGTACAATACACTATTACAATGTGGCTACAACCATTGCAAGTCAGCAATTTTTTGGTTTTTCTTGACATTGTTTAATCTTTACATCTTTCCTAACCATAAACATGTCTTTTCAATTTCCTCAAACAAAGTTCTTGCAATTGTTGTCATAGACTATAATCATAATAATGATATTGTAGATGGAGGCCATACCAAGCAAAGCAAGAACATTGCGTATAAATCTTACAATGGGGAAATTGTATCGGATGACTAGCTACAAGAGTGCTGCTTGTATATCCTTTAAGGATTGCTTAAGGTATGCTTTCTGCTTTGTGTTTTATTTGTCTGAATGATTGCTATATAATAATTCATGTTCTTGGAATCTTCTTCATAATACCTATTCCTTTGCTAATAGTTTTTTGTTGCAAACACTTGATCTATGTGTCACAGTTACTATTGGCAATGTTTCGCTATAATGCTTGGATGGGTCATTGTTTTATCTGTCTGAATGATTGCTATATAATAATTCATGTTATTGGAATCTTCTTCATAATTCCTATTCCTTTGCTAATAGTTTTTTGTTTCAAACACTTGATCTATGTGTCACAGTTACTATTGGTAATGTTTCGCTATAATGCTTGGATGGGTCATTGTATTTACCTTTACTTAACATTGGAATATCAATATTGAGACACATTGGATAGATAACATTAACGAAACTTGTAAATAAAGAAAACAAAGAAGTCACTAACTAGTAATGTTAGCTAAAATTGTTTTTGAAAAAAAAGAATCTTATATTCCATTAACGTACACAGAAGCATACATTATACAATGATACATTATTGGTTCACAACAAAGGTGCATGGTTTTTCCTCCCCACAGAGGCGAGTAGAGCCAACATGTAATATTTGAGTCTTTGACACCCATTGTAAGAGATAACAACTCTTTCCTATGAAATGCCTATCTTAGTGCAGTGTTGAATGGCTGAATTCGACTTGTAAGTTGCCAATACACCCAAGTGTAGTGGTGCCCCTTATACTTTTTCTTTCTCGTTTAATCATGGAAATATCTCCAATTATGTCCCGTTTCTTATGAATGTTAAATTAATTAAAAAGTACCAAGGACAAGTGTTTCTCATCACCTAGGTGCCTAGGTGTGAGAAAGTGTCCAATGTGGTCCCTAGTGAATTAATTTCATGTGATGTGAAATTAAAAGTGACTTTATGATAATTTAATGAAGTGGGTGACTAAAGGGTCTCTTAATCACCACCGTTGATTTTATCTAATCTCCATCGTTAGATCAAATGACTCTTCAACTTCCCTCATTGAGTCAAATTAGGGAAAGAAGGTGCCCCTCATTTTGGTACTTCTTCATGAGTTTTGGAGAGTGCAAGAGAGATAGAGTCAAGCTGAGAAAGATAAGTGCATTTGTAGACAAGAGAACACATCCCAAGGCCATTTCTGGCACACAAATCGAGGAGAGAAAGTACAACAGTGTTTTGAGGCCGTACTGTACAGATTCTAGGCACTGTACAACTGTAACTTGGCACAGAAATCGAGGAAGTGTACTACGATTTTCTGGGTGAGATTGGCACGAAAATCAAGGCAGCTTAGTCACAAATTTCTGGAAATTTATCTCAGCAAGTAGGCATGAATCTTGAGGCAAACCGTACAACATTTAATGCTGTGACAGTCGTACTATGTATGGATTTATAGGCACAAAAATCGAGGAGCTGGTGGTACGGTTTTCTAGTCTGTGTGTGGGCACATAAATCAAGATAAGTGTGTAATGAATTGTTGAAGATGACTGCTGTAAGAAAATCTTTTTCAGAGCTCTAAATAATAATAAAAGCCCCTCTCATTGGTTTTCCCCTTGTGGGTTTTTCCAGTGTCTAAGTTTGACCAAATTTTTTTGTGTGTATATCTGGGTGTGTTTTATTTCTGGTTAAATTGCTGTAACAGACTTCATGTGTTTCATTTTATGAGCTATAATTTTCTGCTTACTAATTTGCAGCTGAAACTTTCAATGTGGGTTGGGCATTAAACTATGCTGTCTCATTGAGACTTGAAACCAGGTTGGGGTCTGAAATTTCTACATGGTATCGGAGCTGGTTAGTGGGAAAGAACAAAAATATATTAGCCACAGAGAACAAATATTTTGTTGAGAAGAGGAGGTACTTCACCAAGCATAAAGTTGTGGGCTTGTGTTTCAGTTGTGAGGGTCAATGGCCACCGGTTTGAGGGTTGAGGATAGGTTGGATGGAGCTGCTAATTTCAGCTCATGGAAGGAGAGGATTGTGTTGCTTCTGCAGGAGTGTGAGTTGTGGGATATTGTGGAGAACTCGCAGACGAATCCCGTGACGGTGCCTATGGATGCTACTCTTTTGGTCGCCTACACCAAAGAGAACATTAAGGATAAAAGAATTATTCTTGATGCTATAAAGGACCATGTGATTCCACATGTGACCGGAAAGTCCAATGCCTATGAGATGTGGGAATCCTTAACCAAACTTTACTAGAGTTACAATGAAAATCCGAAAATGGTATTGAGGGAGAAACTGAAGAGCATTAAAATGACCAAGACTGAAAGTGTTGCCACCTATCTTACCAAGCTAACTCAAATGAGCGATGAACTTGGTGCTGTTGGGGAGGTTGTTGCTGACAGTGAACTAGTGAGGACTGCTTTGAATGGGGTGACCAAACAATGGGCTATCTTTGTTGAGGGCATTGTGGCAAGGAAAAATCTTCCCAAGTGGGATCGTCTTTGGGATGACTTCATTTAGGAGGAAACTTGAAGGGGATATGTGCATGGCAGTTCATCTATTGGTAATGAAGATGAGAATGTGACACTTGCAGCTAAAGGCAAGAACACGTCCAAGAAGGGTTCCAAGGGAGGTAACAAGCAAGAGGGTGAAGGGAAAAAGGACATGAGCAAGGTCAAGTGCTTTGCATGTCACAAGTTTGGACACTATGCTGGACAATGTCCTAATAAGAAGAAGAAGCAAGTTGCAGCTTCAACAAATGTGGAAGAGTTTACCCACAAGTTCGATGAGTATCCATTGTTGGCGTGTCTTTCCTCTAGAGCATCATCTACCGGTATTTGGTACATTGATCGCAGTGCCTATCGCCACATGACAGGTGTTCGTGAGTATTTCATAGATCTTACAGAGATTGGAGATGTTGAGGTGGTGCTTGGAGATGACTTAGTGGTCAAGGAAGTTGGTAGTGGGACAATATCATTTTAGAGGGAGTCTCTACCTCCCATGTTGTTGAGAGATGTCCTATATGTTCTGGGCTTGAAGAAGAACTTGGTGTTAGTTTCCACTATTGAGGATAGGGGATATGAGGTATTGTTCCGTGATGGGCATGTGTTCTTGTATCCTAAGGGATCCAGTGTCACTTCGATCGAAGTGATTGGGATCCGGCATGAGAAGTTGTACAAGCTCATGTTTCAGCCTGTTAGAGCATTGATGCATAGTACCAACAACAATGACCTTTGTGAGTTATGGCATAGGAGGATGGCCCATTTGCACCATGGGGCTCTGAGGATATTGAGAGATATTGTGACTGGAGTGCCAGAGTTCAGTACAGAGCACCAGTAGGTGTGCAAGGGGTGTGCTCTTGGGAAGTACACCAAGACTACTTTTCCATGTAGTGACAGCAGAGTAGCAGGTATTCTTGATCTGATTCATACTGATTTATGTGGTCCTATGTCTTCTGCTTCTTTGAGTGGATTTTTGTATTATGTCACTTTCATTGAAGACTTCTCTTAGAAGTCTTGGAATTTCTTCATGAAGACCAAATGATAGGTCTTCCAGCGGTTCCAAGAGTTCAAAGCTCTTGTGGAGAACCAAACTGGGAAGAAAATCAAAGTGTTGAGATCTGACAATGGGGTGAGTATACCTCCAATGAGTTCAATGAATTTTGTGCTAGGGAGGGCATTAAGAGAGAAATGACAGTTCCTTACAATCCACAACAGAATGGGGTTGCTGAGATGAAGAACAGGGCCATTGTTGGGGCTGCGAGTGCCATGTTACATGATCAAGGGCTACCACTTTTTCTTTGGGCTGAGGCTTGCAACACTGTAGTTTATTTGCAGAACATGTGCCCACATAGAGTCTTGGGGGATAAGACTCATGAGGAGGCTTTTATCTGGGAAGAAGCCTGAGGTTGGGCATTTTAGGATCTTTGGGTGCCTTACCTATTCACATGTCCCTTCCGAGAAGAGGACAAAGCTAGAACCCACGATAGAGGGGCATCTTTGTTGGGTATAGCGAGACCTCAAAGGCTTTCCGCATATACATCTCCTCTTTGAGGAAGACAGTTGTGCGACGGGATGTGAGATTTGAGGATAGAGCCTTTCAGAGGTCACGAGATATGGAGCAGAGGGAGAAACCATCCCCTCAGACTCAGGTGAGTTCTTCACAGAGCATAGTGACATAGATTTCAGGACCACCTGCTTCAGGGACGACTGGTCCACAAGTGACAGGGTCATAGATTACTGGTCCTCAGGTTACCGGTTCACAGGGTACTGTTTCTCATACGACCTCAAGATCATCTTCATGTACACAGTCTTCAGATGGTGGGATCGAGGAGGGCGAGTCCCCTCCACTTGGTGCTACTTCATAGAAGAGGAAGCCCAAGTAGCTTCAAGACAATTTGAAGGTAGCACAAGGCTCTGTGGGGAATACCAGGCAGGCTGTGAGCGAGAGTAAACCTCCAGAGAGGTTTTGTAGCTATCTTGCGATGGTGAGCAACATCAGAGAGTCCGAGCCTTCCACTTTTGAGGAGGCAGTAGGTCAACAGGTCTCGAAGGACGCCATGGTGGAAGACTACAATTCCATCATGAAGAATGATGTTTGGGAGGTGGTTCTGAGACCTGAGGGGAAGTCACTGGTGACTTCCAGGTAGCTCTACAAAATCAAGTATGTCGTTGATGACAGCATTGAGAAGTACAAAGCTCGGTTTGTAGCTCGAGGGTTCTCACAGGTAGAGGGAGTTGACTATGATGAGACCTTCGCTCTGGTTGCTAGATACATCTTGATCAGGGGCAGTGATCTCCATTGCAACTGAGATGGGTTGGAAGATCCATCAGATGGATGTGAAGACCGCATTTTTGAATGGTCTCATAGAGGAGGAGGTGTACATTGAGCAGCCACAGGGCTTTGAGGTGCATGGGAGAGATTCTCATGTGTGCAGACTTAAGAAGGTATTGTATGGGTTGAAGCAAGCTCCTAGAGCTTGGTACTCGAGGATAGCATACTTGCAGCAGATGGGTTTCGAGAAGTGTGAGGTGGATCCCAACCTTTATTACATTGTGGTTGGGGAGGATCCTCTCTTTCTTGTGCTATATGTGGATGATCTCTTCATTACAGGAGCTAAGAGACTCATAGCTGGTTGCAAGGAGAGCCTTGCTACAGAGTTCGAGATGAAAGACATTGGACTCATGCACTACTTCTTGGGATTGGAGGTTTGTCAGGAGCATGGACGCATCTTTCTGGGATAGGGAAGATATGCTGTTGACATGTTGAGGAGATTTTGGATGGACGATTGTAGGCCCATGTCCACACCTATGATAACCAATTGGAAGAAGCTTTATTCTTCTGAGTCAGAGTTGGTTGATCCCATGTTGTATCGTCAGTTGATTTGTTCGCTGATGTCTTTGGTCAACACCAGACAAGATATTTGTTTTGCTGTCAACTCTCTTAGTTAGTTTGTGGTGGAGCCTCAGAGAGTGCATTGTGTGGCAACAAAACATGTGCTCAGGTACCTTAAGGGTACGATGGAATATGGCTTGAACTATGAGAGAGTGGATGGAGTCAGATTGATTGGCTACACAGACTCAGATTGGGCAGGATGTGTCAGTGATAGGAAGAGTACCTCAGGTTGTTGCTTTGGATTGGGCTCAATAGTTGTGTCTTGGTTCAGTCGGAAGAAAAAGTCAATGGCTTTGAGTTCTGCAGAGGCTGAGTATATGGCAGCCAATCATGCTAGTTGTGAGGCCATATGGCTTCGCAATATTTGGTTTGTAGATGAGACCCACAGTAATCTACTGTGACAGTCAGAGTTGCATAAAACTCTCTGAGAATCCAGTTTTCCATGACAGGTCTAAACACATCGATATTAGATATCACTTCATCCGGGGACTATGTTCAGAGAGGGGCAGTTGAGCTACAATATATATCCACTGATGAGTAGGTGCCAGATGTCCTCACTAAGGCTTTGGGGAGAGACAAGTTTACACCTTTCAGAGATAAGCTGGGAGTGGTGAGGAACACTTTCCTCGGTAAGAGGGAGTGTTAAATTAATTAAAAAGTACCAAGGACAAGTGTTTCTCATCACCTAAGCCCCTAGGCGTGAGAAAGTGTCCAATGTGGTCCCTAGTGAATTAATTTCATGTGACGTGAAATTAAAAGTGACTTTATGATAAGTTAATGAAGTGGATGACTAAAGGGTATCTTAATCACCCCTGTTGATTTGATCTAATCTCCACCGTTAGATCAAATGACTTTTCAACTTCCCTCATTGAGTTGAATTAGGGAAAGAAGGTGCCCCTCATTTTGGTACTTCTTCATGAGTTTTAGAGAGTGGAAAAGAGAGAGAGTCAAGATGAGAAAGAGAAGTGCATTTGCAGACAAGAGCACACATCCGAAGGCTATTTCTGGCACACAAATTGAGGAGAGAAAGTACAGCAGTGCATCGAGGCCGTACTATACGGATTCTGGGCAGACCGTACATCTGTAACTTGGCACAGAAATCGAGAAATTGAACTACGATTTTTTGGGTGAGATTGGCACGAAAATCGAGGCAGCTTACAGTCAAATTTCTGGAAAATTATCTCAGTAGGAAGGCACGAATTTTGAGGCAGACCATACAACATTTAATGCTATGACAGCCGTACTGTGTACAGATTTCTGGGCACAAAAATCGAGGAGCTGGTGGTACGTTTTTCTAGGCTGTGTGTGGGCACATAAATCAAGATAAGTCTGTGTAATTAATTTCTGAAGATGACTGCTGTAAGAAAATCTTTCTCAGAGTTCTAAATAATAATAAAAGCCCCCCTCTCACTGGTTTTCCCCTTGTGGGTTTTTCCACGGTCTAAGTTTGACAAAAAATCTCTGTGTACATCTTCTGGGTGTGTTTTATTTCTGGTTAAATTGCTGTAACAGACTTCATGTGTTTCATTTATGAGCTATAATTTTCTGCTTACTAAGTTGCAGCTGAAACTTGCAATGTGGGTTGGACACTAAACTATGCTGTCTCATTGAGACTTGAACCGGGTTGGGGTCTGAAATTTCTACAATGAAGCAGGTCAACAGAGTCCTCTGCTGCTATACGTTCCCAGAATCTTTGGGCTACCTTGCATCCCTGCAATAAATGCACATGTGTACGGTTTTTGATGAATCACATAGTAACTAACCATCCATGGAGCTAGAGTGATGGGGCCTATCCTTGATCTTGAACAAACCTGTAATAAACCAAATGGTTGTTATGAGGAGCCATCATAAATAAAAGGACAAGAGCCCAAATATTCCATAAGGATAAATATATATATAAATCGATATGAAGAATGATGTGAATGTATAAATTTTCCACACTAGGGCAATGAATGCAACTCAGAAACACCTCTTTGCTAGAGGTTTCCTGGATCTTAACTTGTGAAGTTTTAGCCAGTGTTACAAAAATCGTTTCGGCGAAAAAATCGTCGGGGTCCAGAAAACATTGTTTCGTAAAAATCGGCAAAACATCGGCAATATATCGGCAAACTTAAATGCACAAAAAAACCAAAAAAACCCCTCATGAACCCTTAAATGCACAAACTTTTTTACACAGGCGATTTTTTCCATTGACCAACGATTTTTTCCCGATTTTTTCAGCGATTTTTTGGGAAAAAATCGTTTTGATGAAAAATCGCGATTTCTCGCGGTTTTGGTGATTTTTTGCCGATTTTGTAGCAGAGGTTTTAGCCTTAGGGCTGTTATGAAATATAAATAAAACAGCAGCAATAGCGGACAATATTTCACCTCTTAACAACCCTAATCATCAAGGCAATCCAAGAGAAAAGATACCGGAGTGCGGCAACAAGTTTCAGCCCTCTAGGGAAATCTTATCATGCATAAAATAGATCTGAAATTCACTTTATGACAACTGCAAATACAGCAGCAAATCCATCCTATCTTCTTCAATACTAATGTTAAATCACTTAAAAATTTTAGCCTTAATTTATGTCAAATTTGCAAGACATACTAGTGCTGGAAATTACAAAACCATCAAGAAATACGTGACTAAAAATCAAATCTGCAATAGAGACAATTTTGGACAGCTGAAGACTTCATATATATGTATACAGATGAAGTTCATGTACATACCACAGCCTCATCTCAATGGTAGTACAATCCTCTAGTGCATCAAAACCCCAGCTAGGAAAAACCAAGAAAATCCTAGCTTGACCAAAGATACCCCACAAGCTAATTGCTTTGGCATTCAGTTCATTTGGTTGCAATGGGTTTTCTTGGAAACATCATTGTAAATTTACATTCAATGAGATTTTTCATCCCCTTATTCTTGGGGATTTGTGGAGCTTTAAGTAAGAGTTTGCTGTACTGCTGAGAGTTCACCTTAGTTTATTTTGTCATGATGTTGAGTCCCTCCCTGTGGGGGCCCGACTCATATGATGGCCTTGTTAGCTTTTGTCAGTCGGTACTTATTTGTTCTCTGAAGTAATATATAATGCATTTCTAAAAAACAGATTTGTTTGATATTTGTGGCATTGTTCGTGTACCATGTCTACACCTTTTTGTTGCCTTCGTCCTTAATTACTTTGTGTTCTTTTATAGATTTCTCCAAGAGACATTTCTGCAATGGTTTCATGTAGAAATAAAATATCTCAGATGTTTTTACCTTTATTTTCAAAGAATGTTTGCATTAGTGAGAGTTTTCTTTCTCCAGGAAAAGGGTTTATGTTTGAAATTAGGATTCTTATTCTGTTTTGGCTACTTTTAAAATTTTCTTTCCTTATGGTTGGATTGTTTTTGACCCTCATTTCCCTTGCTTGGAAATTTCCAACCCCATCGCCATGCATATTACTTTGTTTTCTTTGGCCATATATCTATAACGAATCATTTAAATGAGAGGGTTTAAGTATTTAACAAATTGAATTTCATGATAGATTTCAAAAAGACTTGACACCCGTGCAACCAATTGTTTGACTTTGTAGCCATATTCCTTCACTGACCCAATATCCCTTCTCATCTAACATTTATTATAGGCATCTAGTACACCACCTCTTAGGTGAAAATATATGCATTAAAACCAGCAGCTGCACGGTTATTGATCACCTTGAATTGAGCTTGTATATCCTGACCAAGAGGCGCAACAGATTGGAAAAAACCAGAAACAGTGGAAAACGGTCTGACCTGTAGGATAGCTTATACGGCCTGCATGTACCAATGTACTGTAATGTCCCTTTTCGAATAGGAGCTCCAGAGAGGAGGCTTAATAGTCTAAACAACCCCGTTAGACTATAGCCAGGGCTATACAGGGGTAAACAGGGTTACTAGAGGTCACTTCAACCGAGGGTGTTATAATTTGAAGGTGACATTGAGCTAAAAGTGACTAAAAGCACTTTTAAGCCAAAGTGAGCTAAAAATAGAACAAATGAGCAAAACATAGGTCAACAATGAATTAGGGTTTTGGGAAGCTATAAGAAAAGGGTAAAGCGACCTAATTCATTATTATGAAGAATTTGACTTGACAATTGAGGAGAGAGGCGCATCTCAGGTTCAGGCGAACCCAAAGCTTTGTGGATTCCAGGAGGAAGACACCCAGAGGCTGATTTCGGTGTTGAGACACACCCTAGTCACCGGGACGATCATCCAGATCTTCCATCGTACTTAAACAACAATTATCCAGTTTGCAGTAGTTAGGGCGTACTTGTCCAGGTAGAGGGCGAAGCTACTGAGCATCAGATTGATTCGACTTGTCCCAGTTAGGGAGAATCCAATGATTCCCCTTCGACCCAGTTGAGAGGAGGGCTTGACGCTTCTATTTCTTGGTTTCTCGTCAGATTCCGACAGAGAAATCATCTTGGGCACATTACTTAGCCATTGAGGGTGCGATAGTTGGGGAGGATGCATTTGGGATTCTCGAGAGATCATCAGGTCAGATCCAGGGAAATCCTTCCAACCCATTTCATAGGAGGCTAGGGTGCTTAGTTTGAGACCCTTATCATCCGATTTCGACGGAGGAATCACTAGGGCGCAGTTTCCAGCAATAGTTGGGGCGCATTTCCCCAGGGGGATCCTTCCGGGGTCCAGACACATCAACATAGGGCCGATTGTTAGATTGTCAATCACCATGACTGTGTGAGAGGGCAAGGCACATTGTTTGAGACAGTTTCCAGTCAGATCCGAGGTGGGTAGCCACCAAGGCGCACAATCTAGTCCCTCAATAGTTGTTGTAGCGTGGTGCAGATCATCCAGCTCATACCCTATCTAGCAACCGTCTTCTATCATCCAGGTATCATCTTTCTAGTTTACTTCTTATTGTATTCCAACTAAGACCCACTTAGATCTGATCTAGCTGAGTGATTCTCTATTTTCAACCGCATACAACATTGTAACTAGCAGAAAACTCATAATATATAATTTACAGTCTTTTGTGTCATTCTCTATTTGTATGCTTATTCATATGTTGTAGACAATTTATTTATCTACACACACATGCAAAAAAACCAAGCATGTTAAAACCTGCAGCTTAAACGCATCCAGAAACCCCCAGTGTATCGGATCAGACAATAGACACAACAGATTAGCAACTTTTCCTAGACTAGCCAGATCTTGGATATTATAGTGGTATTAGAGCTTTAGTCCTACCAACCTGTGACTAAAGACGACGAGCTCAGCCAGTGAACTAGAGGCCCGTGAGCATGTAGGTGACGAGTACGTCACTTACAACAGATGCCTGGAGAGTAGACCTAGACCAGATTTTCTCCCTTTTCCTCCCAACTCAGAGGAAGAGGAAGAGGCACACAGGGAAGCAGAGAGAAGGGTAGAGCATGAGGCAGAGCGTGAGGCAGAGAAGATGCTGGGAGACAGATATGAGGGACTAGAGGGCAGTGGCAAGGCCCCCATGGAACCAGAGGCAACCTTCATGCAGGTACTCAACAATCTAGTAGTCAGTCAGCAGGCCACGACTCAGTCCTAGGCCATGACTCAGTCCTTGGCGTAGATGGCTGATAGATTGGCTATATTGGGCACCCCGGGCACACAAGCCTCACATGCAACGCAGGGGAACTCAGGGGCAGGTAGTAGACCCCAATCACCTACTCAAACATACACCTCTTCGAGTAGGATTCCTAGGCCATTGTTCACTAGTTTCCAGAGGGCACCCTTAGCAGCAACAAAACAACTGATAGCACATAGGCCGCCCACTCAGGCAGAGGACGTTGCAGAGTACAGTAGGGAGTATGCAACATTGAGCCGTGACTTCCATCAGGACATGACCCTGGTCAAGTACTGTGGACTCAGACTCAGGAACCGCCCCAGAGAGCCTTAGAGAGGAGGACAACAACAACAGTAGGGGCATAACTTGGATTTCATCCGGAAAGTTGGTAAACTCACCATACCTTCTTTTGACGGATCATCCAAATGCATTGCAAGAGCTTGGGTACAAAAGCTAGACACGTAGTACAAGCTCAACCAGATGATCGAGACAAAGGCCATCAATTTTGCTACCCTACACTTGGAGGGTTAGGCACACGAGTGGTGGCATCATGGATTGGTGACGTTGGGTCACAACAACATCACTTTCTATAGGGAGTTCACAGAGAGACTCATGGACAGATTTGACAGGAGGGATTTAGAGATCCATTTAAGGGATCTAGCCCAGTTGAGACAAACTGGCACAACATCGACATTCATCATGGAGTTTCAGCAGGTAGCAGCGGCAGTGACAGATATCTCAAAGCCCAGGTTGATTATGTTATTCATAGAGGGGCTCACAGAACCCTTGAGAGGATGGGTGAAGGCATACAGGCCTCACACCTTGCAGGATGCCATCTTACGCACTTGAGATTTGGCAGACTCAACTTTGAAGACTAAACCCTTTTCCAAACCCTTCGTACCACAGAGGGACCGAGACAAGAAGCCATTCCAGAGAGAGTGGAAGGGAAAAGATAAGCTGGATGATGAGACGAGGCGAGAGCTCATGAGGAAGAAGCTCTTCTTCACTTGCAAGGACCCTTGGGTCCCAAGCCATAGGTGCATGGGCAAGGGAGAGATCCATTATATTGAGGTGACAACATACAGTGTGGATAGTGAGGAGGAGAAGTAGGACAGTGGATCCACTAGCTCAGAGGAGGAGCTATCACAGGTAGAGGAGCAGCCTCCCTTGAGACCACCGACACCAGCATGGACCCACCCACCGATAGTACCACAGCCTCCTGAGCAGGCTAACAGACAGAAACCAACAAAGGGAGGAGTCATAGCGACCCTTTCTGGTGTTCCTAGGTATGGCACCCTCCGGATTAGATGGACTATTTAGGGACAATGGGCAATCGCCCTGATAGATGGTGGGGCCACCCACAACTTCATTGATGCTTCATTGGTATCAAGGCGAGCACTTCAGACATAAGAGTTTGAGGGTTTTGATGTTGCAGTAGCTGATGGCCACACAGTGGAGTGTCTAGACAAAGTTCCGAACTTGGAGATAAAGCTAGGTAACTACACCGTGAGAGACACCTTTTATGTAGTTGACCTATCTGACACAGATGTGGTGTTGGGAGTCCAGTGGTTGATCACCTTGGGAAAAATCACCACCAAGTTCCAACTACCAAACCTTGCAGATGGGGTTCAACGACAGTGACGGGAAGTGGATTGTACTGAGGGGCATGCCAACAGGAGCACCCAGGACAATTTCGGCCAAGAAGATGGAGAGGATCTTTAGGCATGGGGAGGTAGCGTATGCCGCAGAGTGCTTGATCACTACATAGAGGGATTCAGAGGGTCGACAACAGTATAAGACATAGATCATGAACTAGTTGGGACGACATCAACAAGTTTTTGGTTCGATTCCACTAGGTAGACCACCTGACAGGGGGTTTGAGCACACCATTGAGTTGGAGGAGGGCGCCAAACGTATGATCACACCACCCTATTGTCATCCTAGGAGGTTCAAGGATGAGATAGAGAAAACAATTAAGGAATTGCTAGCGATGGGACACATCAGACCTAGCAGCAGTCCATTCGCTTCTTTAGTTGTCTTAGTTCTGAAGAAGGATGGCACATGAAGATGCGCATCGACTACCGGGCCTTGAACAAGAAAACCATCAAGAACCGATATCCTATCCCTCACATCGATGAGTTGATGGATGAACTGCATGGGGCACTTTTCTTCTCGAAGATTGATCTATGCTCTGGATATCATCAGATCAACATCCGAGAGCAGGACATAGAGAAGACGACATTTCGATGCCGCTTTGGTCATTTTGAGTTCTTGGTTATGCCATTTGGGCTAACCAATGCACCAACTACATTTCAGTCTTGCATGAACCACATATTCAGGGATCAATTGAGGAAATCAGTCTTGGTATTATTCGATGACATCTTGGTATACAACAAGACATGGCAGGAACATATGAGGCACTCGGATGAGGTGCTCAACATCATGAAGGTACAATCACTATACGCCAAAGAGTCCAAATGTGAATTCGGTATGACAAAACTACTTTACTTGGGCCACATTATCAGTGCGTAGGGGGTTCAGGTGCACCAGGAGAAGATCGGGGCCATTCTGCATTGGCCAATGACCAGGAATGTGACATAGTTGAGGAGCTTTCTTTGGGCTACGCAGCTATTACAGGCGGTTTGTTCGGGGTTTTTCTTAGCTTGGAGCACCACTTACAGATCTCACCAGACAGGGGGCCTTCATCTGGATCGACGAGTCACAAAAATCCTTTGATCACATGAAGGAATTCATGGGCAAATGTCCAGTGTTAGCATTACCAAACTTCACTTTACCATTTGTATTAGAGTGTGATGCATCTGACGAGGGCGTCGGGGTAGTTTTGAAGTAGGGAGGACACCCCATTGTGTTCGAGAGAAGGAAGCTCAGTCAGCGTGAGAGGCTGTACTCTATTTATGACAAGGAAATGCTGGCAATCATGCATGCCTTGACCAAATTTAGACAATATTTGGTGGGCAACAAATTCGTGGTCAAAACATATCATAACAGCTTAAAGTATTTCCTTGAGCAGAAGGATCTTAGTGAGTGCCAACAGAAATTGGTTACGAAGGTGCAGGCCTTCGATTCCGACATAGAGTATGTCAAGGGGAAGAAGAACATTGTAGCCGATGCACTGTCTAGGAGACCTGCGACATGTTCTTTGATGGAGGTTTCAGTGGATTGGAAATCCCATTTGTTAGTGGAATATTCCAAGAGCAAGTTCGCTTGTGAGGTTTTGGATGGCCAAGTTCAGGATGACAGGTACAGGGTCATTGATGATGTCATATTCTACAAGGACAAAGTCTACTTAGTGTCAGGGTCAGGGCTTAAGAAGAAGATCTTAGCAGCAGTTCATGATTCGCCACTGGCAGGCCATCAAGGGTTTTTCAAAACCTATAGGCTGATCAGAGAGGTTCTCATGGAAGGGCCTCAAGCAGGATGTTATGAGGTACATCAGTGGGTGTATGACTTGTCAACAGAACAAGTCAGAGCATACATTTCCAGCAGGACTAATTTAGCTACTTCCCATTCCGGAGTAGAAATGAGAGAGCATATCGATGGACTTCATCATAGGACTACCCAAGGTTCAGGGTAAGGACTACATCTATGTGGTGGTCGACAGATTGACCAAGTTTGCTCACTTCTATGCCATATCGACAGATTACAATGTAGTTCAGGTGGCCGAGATATTCTTCAGGGAGGTCTTCAAGCTCCATGGGTTGCTGAGGAACATCGTCAGTGACATGGATAGTTGGTTTATTGGTACATTCCAGAGGGAGTTGTTTAGATTGGTGGGGACAAAGTTGACACCTAGCACCAGCTATCACCCTCAGACAGATGGGCAGACCGAGATAGTCAACAAGTGGGTTGAGGGGTATTTGAGAAACTATGTGAGTGGACAACAAAGAACATGGGTCAGTTAGCTACATCTAGGAGAGCATTTGCTACAACACCACCTACCACATGTCCATTGGCATGCCACCCTTCCGAGCATTGTACGGTTATGATGCTCCCACTTTGATACACTTGGTTTTCGGGGAGAGCAGAGCTCCCAAAGCCAAGGACTCGATCACCGAGAGTCAGGATATTCTCAAGTTACTGAAAGAGAACCTACAGACAACACAGAATTGACAGAAGATTTGTGCGGACACGCACAGGATAGAGCGCAACTTTGAGGTTGGGGACTTGGTTTTCCTGAGACTCCAACCCTAGAGACAGTGATCTCTGAAGAAGAGTGGGGCCGAGAAGCTCAAGCCTAGATTCTATGGACCTTACAGGATCATGCGCTGGGTAGGCGAGGTTGCTTATGAGCTAGAGCTTCCAGAAGGGAGCCAGATTCATAATGTGTTCCACATGTCTTGCCTCAAGAAGGTTGTGGGACAATTCATCAGCACATCTGAGGAGCTTCCCCCATTGGATGCAGAGGGACAATTGGAGTTGGTTCTGAAGGAGGTATTGGAGTTCCGAGAGTGGAAACTGAGTAGGGTCATCAGAGAGTGTATGATCAGATGGAGAGGGATTCCAGTAGAGTATGCTACTTGGGAGAGCGAGCAAGTGTTACTATTGCCTGGTTTCTCGTTAGATGCCGACGCATAAATCATCTTGGGCGCATTACTCAACCATTGAGGGTGCGATAGTTGGGGAGGACGCATTTGGGATTTCAGAGAGATCATTATGTTAGATCCAGGGAAATCCTTCTGACCCATTTCATAGGAGCTTAGATTGCTCAGTTTGAGACCCTTATCAGCCGATTCCGACAGAGGAATCACTAGGGTGCAATTTCCAACAATAGTTGGGGCACATTTCCCCAAGGGGATCATTCGGGGTCTAGACACATTAGCAAAGGGTTGATTGTTAGGTTGTCAGTCACCAGGACTATGTGAGAGGGAAAGGCGCATTGTTTGAGATAGTTTCCAGTCAGATCCAAGGTGTGTAGCCACCAAGGTTCACAATCCAGTCCCGCAACAATTGCCGTGTGAGTTGCCGTAGCGCGCAACAGATCATCCAACTCATATCCTATCCAACAACAACCTTCTATCATCTAGGTATCATCTTTCTAGTTTACTTCTTTATTGTATTCCAGCTAAGATCCACTTAGATCTGATCTAGCTGAGTGATTCTCTATTTTTAGCCGCATACGACATTGTAACCGGCATAAAACTCTTAATATATGATTTACGGTCTTTTGTGTCATTTTCTATCTGTATGCTTATTCATATGTTGTAAACAACTTATTTATCTACACACATGCAAAAACACCAAGCATGTTAAAACCCACAGCTTAAATGCATCCAAAAACCCCTAGTGTATCAGATTAGACAGTAGACACAACAGATTAGTAGCTTTTCCTAGACTAGCCGGATCTGGGATATTACATGTACGGACATGAGTGTACGACTATACGGACCTGTACGATATTGCCCGTACGACTATGCAGAACTGTAATGGCTGCTGTCTCGAACTGGGTGTTGGCTAGAAACACCTCTTCCCTCGCTGCTTGCTCTCTCTCTCTCTCAGTCACTCAACCTGCTCAAATATTCATGTGTTCTTATGTTTTTGAACTCTTTATCTTGACTTATCTTTATAGTTTTAACTGAGACCAAAACCCTAATATATTTCTAAGATTACTCCTAGTCTAAGTCATGCATGCATGAAATACACTTTTTAGACTCAATTGCTAAAAATAAAATTTTCACTTTTTAACTTAAGTGAATTACAAAATAGAATTTACTTTTCGAAAATAGAATTACTTTTCGAAAATAACTCGAACTACTTTTCTCATGTTCACACGAACCCTTTCCAGAAGTTCCCGTCTGAGCTATAATTCTCAACACTCTCTCTTAGCGAGGAAGGAATTCTGCACCAATATGAGTTTGTCTTTGAATGCCTCAAACTTCCCTTTTTCCAAGGGCTCGGTCAGAATATCAGCTACTTGCTGATCTGTGGGAATATACTGGAGCTTCATTGCTCCCTTTTGAACCCTGTGTTGTATGAACTTATGAAGTGATATTTGATCTCTATATGCTTGGACCTGTCAGGTAACATTGGATTCTCAGAGAATTTGATACTACTTTGATTATCACTGTAAATGACTGTGGGATCCAACTCCTAATAAAACAATCTTGTAAGTAACTTGTGAAGCCACATGGCCTCAAAAGTAGCTGTATTGGTTGCCATGTATTTTGCCTCTGTTGAGCTTAGTGCCACATAAGTTTGCTTTCGGTTGAACTAGGATATCATCGTTGATCCTAAGCTAAAGTTGCACCCTGAGGTGCTCTTCCTGTTTGTTGCACTAGTTTCCCATTTGAGTCTGTATACCCCTGCAATTTCAGTTCACCATCTCCAAAATATCTCAGACCATACTCCACTGTGCCCCTCAAATACGTGAGCACATGTTTTGTTGCTACCCAATGCTCCTACTTTAGCTCCACCATGAACTAACTCAAGGTGTTCATTGCAAAAATATATTTGGTTTGTTGTTGACCAAATACATCAAAGAGCCTATCGACTGCTTGTACAATATGGGATCCACAACCTCTGAATCTGAAGTTGCCACCTTCTTCAGATTAGTGATGATCACTGATCATGGGTCTGGCCATAGGTTTGTAGTCCTCCATTCAAAATCTCTTTAGTATTTGAACTGCATACTTACCGTGCCTAAAGAAAATCTCCCTTGGTCTTTGCCAAACCTCCAATCTCAAGAAGTAATGCATCATGCTGATGTCCTACATTTCGAACTCAGTTGCCATGTTTGCTTTGCACCCTGGAATGAGCTTCACTACGCATGTCATAAACAAGTCATCTACATACAACACAAAAATGAGTAGATCAGTCTGAACAAATATGTAATATAAGTTAGAATCTGCTTCGCTTTTGGTGAAATCCATACTCTGTAGGTATCCATTGATCTTGGAATACCATGCTCTTGGTGCCTACTTGAGTCCATACAAGGATTTCTTAAGCCTACACACATGGGACTCCTTCCCACTTACCTCAAAGCCCTGAGGTTTCTCTATGTACACTTCTTACTCAATAATCTCATTAAGGAAAGTTGTCTTCGTATCCTTTTGATGTATCCTCCATCCCGTAATTGAAACTAAGGACATAACTGCTCTAATGGAAGTATACCTGGAGACTAGAGCAACTATCTCATCGTAGTCCACTCCCTCTCTGGGAGAATCCTCTCGCCATAAACCTCGCTTTAAGCTTCTCAATGCTGCCATCTGTTGCATTCTTGAGTTTGGTCAACAATATCATCTTCCTGTTTATGTTTTGACTCTGGTAGAGACTAACTAGGGCATCAAACATCTCCTTCACTGTCTTGTTCTCGGATATATGAGGGATCAAATGATCCTTTATGGCATCCAAGATAATCTTCTTGGCCTTCACTTCTCTCTTTTTGTGAGCTACCAACACCTGTGGATTTGTAGGTGGAGTAGCAATGTTCTTAATAATATCCCAAAGATCATTCTCTTCTAGTAAAAGTGTAACCCTCACCTTCCATGATAAGAAGTTTGACGCACCATTCAATCTGTCCTCAAACTTGAGTCACAATGCTGCCATCTCTGAGATCTATTGCATAAACCCTCTCGTTGCAAATCCGAGAGAATCTCAATAAGAGAAATAAGCTCTGATACCATGTGAAAATCCAAAGACCTAGGCGACTAAAGTGCTTGTTAATTTTTGGGGTAGCTCGGACAAGTACTTTTGTATTGGCAGTGCCTAGCATGCCAAGGTGTCCGAGCGATGCTCTCTAGATCTTTAACTTTATAATTGCATTTATAAAGTTAAAGTGGCTTTTATTTAATGACTGAAGTGACTTTTTATAAAGTTGAGTGATTTAAGTCATCTCAACGAGAGATTAAGTCACAACCGTTGATCTTGGGAAGGCAAGATCTAATCTTCACCGTTGAGATCTTGGGGTTAAGGATTTGGTCATTAAGAGATTATAAAAACATATCTAAGGAGAGTGAGAGACACAAATTGAGCTGAGAGCTGAAGAGGGCAATTTGGATGAGGAAGAGGGTGAATTTGTAGATGGAGGAAAGGCGATTTTGCAGGGCAGGAAAAAGCTCGGCCGAAAAGTTGTGCGGAAAAAGCAGGGTAAAAAAAGCTATGCGGAAAAAGGAGGGCCGTACAGGTTGAGTTTGTTGGACTGTAAGAAATTTCATAATTAGTTGCTGTAATTATTTTCTTCCTTTGAAGCCAGTAAAATCCTCTCATTTACTAGTTTTCCCTTTGGGCTTTTTTCTAGGGGCATTGCCTAGAATATCTATGTTCAAATGTGTGTGCTGTTAATGATTTTGCTGTGCATTTTTAATGGTTAAAACTCAACTTTAAATTTTCTGCATAGTTTGCAGAATTAATATTAGCAGTAGATTAAATTCCGAGTTGTTAAATTATTGGCATAAAATTTATGATTGCTGGGTTTCAAAAAATTAACATGGTATTAGAGCTGGGACTCTGAAGAGTGGCACTGGAGACTTAGACACAAGGATTTGCAAGGATTGCATGGGTTTTTCTTAGAAAAAGGAAGTGAAAAGTGTTGTTGGCCAGTTGGACGAGGATGGCTACTAGATTGAGGTCTGAGGAAAGGCTGGATGGGACTACGAATTTTATCCCATGGAAAGAGCGGATTGCGTTGCTATTGGAGGAAAATGAAATCTAGGACATTGTGGAGAAAACCTAGGTTGTTCGCACAGATACAACACTTTTGGTGGCCTACAATAAGAAAAATGTGAAATCCAAAAGAATGCTCTTGGATGTCGTGAAGGACCATATCATACCTCATGTGTTCGGAAAGAAAAATGCCTATGAGATGTGGGAGGCTCTGACAAAGCTTTATTAGAGTAAAAATCAAAACATGAAGATGGTGTTGAGGGAGAAACTCAGGAGCACCAAGATGTCCAAGACTGACATAGTGGCATCGTATCTCATCAGGATATCATAGGTTCGTGACGCGTTAACGACGGCTGGAGAGGTAGTCAAAGATGATAAACTTGTGAGGACAACTCTGAATGGATTCTTAGAGAAGTGGGCTCTGTTCGTGAAGGGAGTTGTGGCACAAGAACATCTCCCCGATTGGAAAAGGTTGTGGGATGACTTCTCTCAGGAGGAGACTCTTCAAGGCAATCAAGCTAAGGGTGATGAAGAGGAGGAGAATGATGCTCTTCATGCAAAGAAGGGTAGGGGAGATGGTAAGAAGGACATGAGCAAAGTGAAATGCTTTGCATGTCATAAGACTGACCACTATGCAAGCCAGTGTCCAAACAAAAAGAAGAGCAAGAAGGAGGCACATGTAACAACATCAACATCAATTGAGATCGATGATTTTGCTAAGAAGTTCAAGAAGGAATTTTCTCTTGTGTCTCGTCTCTCAGGGCAGTGGTAGTGCAGAGTTTACGGACATTGGAGCATGGATTGTGGATAGTGGCTCATCTTGCCATATGATGGGAATGAGGTCGATGTTCAGTCTCAAACTGTCATGTGGATTGTGGGACTAGTACCATGCATGCAGTGAAGGGGGTTGTATGTTTGAGATTCCAACTAGAGTTAGGAGGACCTTTGGAGGTGGTAGATGTGTTGTTTGTTCAAGAGCTGAAGGTAAGATTGCTCTCAGTATCAGCTTTGGAGGATGAGGGATATGGAGTTGTGTTCGAGCATGGACATGTGTTCATATATCCAGAGGGAGCTACCTTGGATGCAACAACAATGCTTAGTGTTAGACAAGGGAGGTTATACAGGTTGCTAGGACAACCTGTGTGTACTTCCAAGTGGATCTTGGATTCATGATCAGTGTCAGTGACAGGTGGTTGTGATGCTACTTCCAGTACCGTCATGAGTCTCAACTGGTATGAGATGAAAGAGTTGGATGCTCAGGAGTGTGAGGAGACTCCTAAGGGCATGGAGAGGAGGAACAAGTCTTCAACATAGGATCCGGTGCAGGTGGCAGGAAAGCTTTTTGGTTCAAAGGGAGCAACTACAACAACAAATGGAGTGATGGGGTTGGAGATAGATGCAGGTGGAGGTTCTAGAAGTACCTTCCTCGCTAAGAGGAAGTGTTAGTTTTTGGAGTAGCTCGGACAGGTACTTTCGCATTGGCAGTGCCTAGCATGCAGAGGTGTCCGAGCGACGCTCTCTAGATCTTTAACTTTATAATTACATTTATAAAGTTAAAGTGGCTTGTATTTAATGACTAATTTTAAAGTTGAGTGACTCAAGTGATTTAAGTCATCTCAATGAGAGATTAAGTCACAACTGTCGATCTGGGGAAGGCAAGATATAATCTTGATCGTTGAGATCTTAGGGTTAGGGATTTGGTCATTAAGAGATTATAAAAGTAGATCTAAGGAGAGTGAGAGGCACACATTGAGCTGAGAGCTGAAGAGGGTGATTTGGCTGAGGAGGAGGGCGAATTTGCAGCTGGAGGAAAGGCTGGGCCCAAAAAGCTGTGCGGAAAAATGACTGAAAAAGCTGTGCAGAAAAAGTAGGGCCATACACGCTGAGTTTGCTAGGCTGTAAGAAATTTTTGAATTAGCTACTGTAATTATTTTCTTCCTCTGAAGCCAATAAAACCCTCTCATTTACTGGTTTTTCCTTCGGGGTTTATTTCCAGGGGCATTGCCTACAAATATCTTTGTTTAAATGTGTGTTGTTTATGATTCTGCTGTGTATTTTTAATGGTTGAAACTCAACTGTAAATTTTCTGCATAGTTTACAAAATTTATATCAACAGTAGATTAAATTCCGAGTTATTAAATTATTGGCATAAAATTTTTGATTGTTGGGTTTCAAGAAATTAATAGTCCTTATGATCTCAATCAAACAAGTAGATTGTTGAATTTAATTAATACATAAATAAATTTCAAACCATAACATTAATGACACACTAGCTGGAAATTAAATAACGAAAGCAAAAAAATCAATTTCGTATAACACAGGTAATTACTTTTTCAAAACTAGCTTTTCATTCCTTCAAAAAACCAATAGTTGCACGGTTATCAAAATCACCCCGCACTGAGCTTGTGTAGCTTGATTGAGAGGTACAACCTGTTGGAAAAGAACGGAAATAGCAGAAAAGTGTTGTATGGCCCGCAAGACAGCCTGTACGATTGTACAAACCTGTAAGGTACTATCCATATGACTGTACAGAATGGTACTCGTTGTCGTCTCGATTTGCGTGTTGCTTGGAAACACCTCTTCCCTCATTGCTTGCTCTCTCTCTCTCTTAGTTACTCCACATGCTAAACTCTTCATTTGTTCTTGTGTTTTTGAACTCTCTATTTTGACCTGTCTTTTTAATTTTCATTGAGATCAAAACCCTAATCTATTTATGAGATTACTCCTAATCTAAGTCATGCATGCATGAAATACACTTTTTAGACTCAACTGCTAAAAATAAGACTTTCACTATTTAACTAAAGTGAACTACAAAATAGAGTTTACTTTTCGAAAATAGAAATATATCTCGAACTACTTTTCACACGTTCACATGGAACTTGTGCGGAAGTTCATGTCCGAGCTATAATTCTCAACAAACACAAAGTTGTGATAAACTGAGGTTAAAAGTCATGATGGATTGTGCAGTTACATGAAATAGAAATAATACACCATGTGTCTGGAGGAGAATATAGTCTGTTATACACTCCTATGCCTATATCAAGCCAAGAAGCTATGCATTCCAACTCAAGAGAGAAGCTGTATCGTATTCTTATATTTGTATCTGAAATTCAATAAAGGGCATAATGCCTTTTATTTCGAAGATCGTGTTTGTTAGAGTATTTGCTATGATATTTTTTGAGTGGGATATATTTGAATATGCTTGTTTCGCTTAATATTGTGCAATGTCCACGATTAGAGTTCACAGTAATGCCTAATAGGCATAAGGAATGCCAACACACACAATTTTTCTTTTAATCATTACCTTGGTTTATAATAACTTTTATTTTCTTGGTCATATTGGTTATGGTTGCATCTAAACTTTAAGACGTGAAGTGAATTACTTCATCAATTTATTGCCAATAAACGTCAACTGTACGTTTGTTACATTTGTTTAATGATGTTCAGGTTGTTGATAGCTAAGTTATTGCCTATAGTATAAAATATTTGTCAGGTTGGTGAGTTAACTTCTAAGTTCTTGTCATATTAGTTTTAAAAATTATAGTTGTTTTGTAGATTTTTATATACTTTTTGGAATGGAATGCTTCTAAAGCATGATTCAATACGATTGACGATTATTCCTTAAATTTTTGGTGTCGTACATAGAACATTTTAGATCTTATGAGGGGATTGCATAAGCTAAACTTTATTGTAAATTTAAGTATTTGACAACTTCCAATTGCTTATCTTGATTTTTATTTGTGGTAGACAATGCCCTTATGCACTAGAGGCAATTGCGGCACTTGCCGATATGGGAGTACCTTTGAAGGAAATTCAATCTCTTTTGCCCCAGGTAGCTCTCTACTTAAAATATTGAATATATTAATATTAGTAAATTTAGTTCAATAGATGTATTTTTTTTATTGATTTTGTCAAACTAAAAGCGTATTTGATTGTATAACGAGTGTTTAGTTTGTCCTCATTTATATCAAATAAATCTATTGCATTTCTTTTAGCATTTCATATTCATTTTCATTTCAATCTCTACTAAATGTGGCTCCTATAATCCAAGTAAAATCTAAATTGAAACATACGAAAGGAAGCTAGACAAGGAAGAAGCTTTTGTCAAATGGTTGTAAGAGGATTTGGTCACTACTTGAGGGATATTTCATTTGTATTCATTTTCATCTAAGTTTTATTAAGCTTTGCAAGCGTGACAATTATATGTATGAATTTTTCTCTTTTAAATATGTGTATGGTGGTGTATAAAATTGAAATATGAATTTTATTAACCATTTAATATAGAGTTTAGGGTTTAGAAATACGAAATCACATGATGTACTTCCAAATTGAATTCCTTTAGTATGTGTAGGATGTTATATTTTCTTAAATTTTCAGTAGTAATAGATTTACCAGAGTACTTTGATCTTCTTTTAACATTCAACAATCATATACTAAAAAATATAAGCAGGATCTAGAAGTAGATAGACAAGCACAAGAAGACACAGATTTATCCTGGGAAAACCCCAAACTCGGGGAAAAACCTAGCCAACTTTTCTTAGAGAGAATATTTCTAATAATACAGTACAACCATGAACAAGCTCTATTCACAAGAGAAAAACCAACAATGAAGAAACCCTGATAAAAAGTACTTTTCTCTTCTTCTTGTCAAACCCTAGCAAAGGTAGACAACTGAGTCACCTCACAACCCTAGTGCAACTCTTCTAGAGGTAGCGCACAAGAGAAACCACCAAAAACCACCAAGAACCCCAGTTGCAGCGTCTCATAGGGTTGCCTCAGACTTGTGCCTCCTTTTATTTGCTGAGATGATGAGTTTAGTGTGTGTAAATGAGCAAAGGCGTCAGCTTTATTTATACTAGTTCAGTCACTTTACTAGGACCGACTTCGCTTCCTGGAAATTCTATTTTTCCTTTATTATTTTTCCAGTGGGACCGACTTCTCTTCTGGGGTCTTCAATATTACTTTATTGTTTTCTTGTGGGGCCGACTTCTCTTCCGTGGTCTTCTATTTCTTCCTGGGGCTTCTTCAATTGTTCAATGGTCTTCCTTTGACTTCTTGGAATCTTCCTCTCTAAGAAAAGTTGTCCAGGAGGGAATACCTCCCGTTGCTATAAAACATCAACACTCCATCTTAGCGAGGGAGGTATTCTTCTATGATGTTCTCCTCTAGTAGTCCCAACCACACCCATCCACTTCACATTGTATCGACAAGACTACCACCATAGTCTCAAGACTACGCTGCAAGTATCTATGATGTTTCTCCTCTATTAGTAGTCCCAATCACACCCATCCACTTCACATGGTATGGGAAAGACTACCACCATAGCCTCATTCACACCTAGCCACTTCACCTGGCTTAAGCAAGGCTACGCCATGGTCCCAATCACACCTAGCCACTTCACATGGCGTAGGCAAGACCACGCTACAAGCCCCAATCACACCTAGCCACTTCACATGGCTTAGGGAAGACTTGTACCAGGCTATTCATTACTCCCTTAGTCACCTCACATGATTGATATGGGAATCCCTTAGGCAAAGGGAGAGTATCTTCCCACTGTAGGATAAAACATGACAACTACCTCCCTTTCAACGCGGGTGGACCTTTGCATCACGCCAAGCTTGTCTATGAAGTACTTATACTACACTCTAGACAAAGGCTTGGTGAGAATGTCTGCTATCTACTCATCTGTGGATATGTACCGGAGTTTCACTGCTCCTTTCTGCAGCATGTCTCGGATGAAATGGTATATGCTTTGATTGGTCGTGAAACACTGGATTCTCTGAAAGCTTCACAGAACTTTGATTATCACAGTATATCAAAGTTGGCTCCAACTCTAGGTCAAATAACCCTACAAGCAACTTGCGAAGCCACACTGCTTTGCAACACTGGTTGCTATATATTCTGTCTCTATTGTACTGAGTGCCACTGATGACTATTTTTTGCTCAACCATGAGATCATACTTGATCCCTAACTGAAGCAACATCCATCCTGATGTGCTTTTTCCTGTCCACTACACTCCCCGCCCAGTCAAAGTCTGTATAACCTTGCAACTTTACTTCACCGTCCAAGACATATCTGAGTCCATATGCAACCGTACCATGCAGGTACCTCAATACATGATTTGCTGCTATCAAATGTACATGTCTAGGCTCAACCATGTACTGACTCAATATGTTCATTGGAAAGCATATATTCGGCCTGGTGTTAACCAGATACATCAAGGATTTGATCAATTGTCTGTACATAGTGGGATCAACCAAATCTGAAGAAGAATCACTCAAGAGCTTCAAATTCGTAACCATAGGTGTGGCCATGGACTTGCAGTCCATCATCCCGAATCTTTGTAGGATCTCAACTGTATACTTTCCTTGGCTAAGGAAAATCTCATTTGGTCTCTGCCACACTTATAATCCCAAGAAATAGTGCATCAAACCCAGATCCTTCATTTCGAACTCTGAAGTGAGCTCCCTCTTGCACCCATCTAGGAGCTTTTCATCCCCTGTAGGTCATCCACATATATTACCAATATCAAGGGGAAACCATCTTCAACCTTGTAGTAAAGGTTGGGATCTGCATCACTCTTGGTAAACCCCAAGCTCATCAAATAGCTATCTATTTTGGCATACCATGCCCTAGGTGCTTGCTTAAGCCTGTACAAAGCTTTCTTCAATTTACAAACATGGGATTCCTTTCCATAGATCATAAAACCTTGTGGCTGCTCTATGTACACTTCTTCTTCAATTACACCATTCAAGAAAGCACTCTTTACATCCATCTGGTGTAATTTCCAACCCATAACAGAAGCAATAGATCTAATAGAAGTGTACTTGGCTACTGGAGCAAATGTCTCGTGATAATCTTCTCCCTCTTTCTGGGAGAATACTCTAGCCACAAATCTAGCTTTGTACTTTTCTATGCTGCCATCTGCAACATGCTTGATCTTGTAGATCCACTTGGAAGTCACCATTGACTTCCCTTCTGATCTCGAAACCACTTCCCACACATCATTCTGGATTGGTACTCTTCCATCATAGCATCCTTCCACACTTGCTTCTTTGCAACTTCCTCATTAGTGGAAGGTTCTAAATGAATGATCTTACTCATTAGCGCTACATAGCTGGAAAACTTGTGTGGTTTCTTGCTCTCTCTGGAACTTGACTCCCTCTGAGTTTGAACAATCTTTGGAGCCATCTGCTCCCTTTGCATCTGCTGACTTACTCTGAAGTCTGATCTGCTATGAACTGTCTTGGGAGGTTGCTCCTCCCTACTTGATCCCAAGGGTTGACTCCCTTTGAACTCTAGCTACCTTTGAGCTGGTACTTGGTGGGGCCGTCTGCCTCACCACTAGTGGAGCCATCTGCTCCTCATAATTGGAGGGTTTTGGAATCAATGATGTGACTAATCGATGTCATATAACTCGAGAACCTTAGAGGTCGTTTGCTCTCCTTGAAAGTGTCACTGAAAGTTTTACGAATCCATGTTGGCCTCTTCCTGGTCACTGCAATATCTCTAAGTAGATCCACTACTCCTTTTGGATCAATTGATTCTTCTTGATGATTTGAAGAGTGGACAATTGAACTAGAGGGATCTGTATGGTCATCTTTCGGAGCCTTCTGCTCCTCACAATCAATCCCCATATGAGACACTTTGTATCCCATAAAAGTAACCTTCTTTCCAGAAGGTTCTAACTTCGTCCTCTTCTCCTTTGGTACATGGATGTATACGCATGTATACAACTTCTTTTCTGGATAGTCTGCTACATGTCTCAAACTAGAGATTATCTAATCTGTTGCCTCCTGCAACTGTCACTATAGATCCCTCTCAAGGCTATCACCCGTGACCTGCCCGGAACAAGAACAAGAACAGGAACAAGTACAACCGTCACTATAGCTCTTTCTCGGAGCTATCACCTATGACCTGCCTGGAACAAGAATAAGAAGCATGAACAACGCTTTTCTAGTGTTGTGACCAATTATTCCTCCATGGTAACCTGCCCGGAACAAAACAAGAACATCTCCATGGTAACCAACATCGAATTTACAAGGTAACCTGCCTGGGACAGAGACAACAACCAAGAACATCTCCTAGAAGAGATCAATTTCATCTTGTAAATAAGTGCATCATTAGTACTAGACAGTGAGCATTTACATAATGATAATCGTACCAACAATACTCAAGTGTTACTAAACATTTGATAGCAAAAGTACTCTGCAGTAACAAAACTCTAAAGACTGCTGTTCCAGTTACAACATTTACTTTAAGATACAACAATATAAATATCAAACCTGATATGCAAACTTGGAGTCTTGCTGCTGCTGTTCCATTTGATTTCGAGTTGTCATATACTGTAGGAGACATCATCACTGTTGCCACCAACTCTTGAGCTTCCTCCGAGTGCACTAGATCTATGATCCCTTTGGATCTATTGTCACTTCTTGAACAAACGTCCTTTTGCCAAGTGTACCTATCCTGCAAACACCCTCATGATATAACTTATATACAAGTGCGTACCTCTGAAATTTGTAGCACCATCCAACTTGTCTTCTAATCTCAAGGTTTGCACAACTTCAACTCCAACTGTAACTGGGGATTGCAATTGCACCTGTAATTGCAACTACAACTATAACTGACAACGACAATTGCAACTGCAATTGTAACTGGCGACTGGCAACTGTAACTGCAACTGGCAACTGCAACTGCAACTGCAATGAGAAATTTCAACTTTCACCAAGTTGTAATCTGAGACCACTAGGAGGTGCGCTAGGCTATGGCGAGCTGTCCTATGGAAATATTAATCTCAGCATCCTCCAATAAATTGCTCAACGAGATTGACAAGTTTAGATCTATGCAACGACAAATTTCATGTGTAGTGGCAAATCACAACAATGTACGATCTTCCTTCCAGTGATTAGACTGTTCTGAAGGTAACCTGCTCTGATACCATGTTAGATTTTCTTAAATTTTCAGAAGCAATAGATTTACCAAAGTACTTTGATCTTCTTTTAACATTCAAAAATCATATACTGAAAAATATAAGCAGGATCAAGAAGTACATAGACAAGCACAAGAAGACACAAAGATTTATCTTGGGAAAACCCCAAACTCTAGGAAAAACTCAACGAACTTTTCTTAGAGAGAATATTTCTGATAATACAGTACAACCATGAACAAGCTCTATTCACAAGAGCAAAACCACCAATGAAGAGACCCTGATAACAAGTACTTATCTCTTCTTCTTGTCAAACCCTAGCGAGGGTAGACAACCGGGTCACCTCACAACCCTAGCGCAACTCTTCTAGAGGTAGCGCACAAGAGAAACCACCAAGAACCCCAGTTGCAACGTCTCCTAGGGTTGCCTCAGACTTGCGCCTCCTTTTCCTTGCTGAGATGATGAGTTTAGTGTGTGTAAATGAGCAAAGGCATCACCTTTATTTATACTAGTTCAATCACTTTACTGGGGCCGACTTCTCTTCCTGGAAATTCTATTTTTCCTTTATTATTTTTCCAGTGGGACCGACTTCTCTTCTGGGGTCTTCAATATTACTTTATTGTTTTCTTGTGGGGTTGACTTCTCTTCTATGGTCTTCTATTTCTTCTTGGGGCTTCTTCAATTGTTCAATGGACTTTCTTTGACTTCTTGGAATGTTCCTCTCTAAGAAAAGTTGTCAGGAGGGAATACCTCCCGCAGTGACAAAACATCAACATAGGAAATAGGCTTGTTCACATGAGCTTTTATTAAATGGAATCATCAATACAATGAAGTAGGTACACTTTTATCCTTTTGTTTTGTAGTTAGGCCACCAAATTCTCCTAACTACGTACATTTTACTATAATGATAACTTATCAACCTCATGTTGGTCACTTAAATCTTGTGTTACTTTATTAAATATTGACTCCTAATATTATTTGATGTGAAATGGATCAATACAATATTTGTTCTCTTTCTTGGTGCTTTGTGGTGTGGAAAACCAGAGCTGTGGTCTTGGTCGAGGAATTTTCAAGCATGTTCTTGAATTCCACCAAGTAGAACCAAAACTGAAAATTGCTCGTTTTAGGGGATAAACAATGGCTTTTTGGGGTCAAAAGTAGGCCAAAATCGTGTAGCAATTTTACCACATTGGTCTCCTCCTCGAGAGTTTTCCAAAACCCTTGAAAAATATGTCTAAACATTCAATTAGAAACAAGAATAGATGCCAAGAACGCTTCAAGCAAGTTTTCTCATTAATCTCCATTGATTTGAAATGAGGGAGGACTCTACCTTTTATAGGTGAAGAGCCTTCTCAAATACAATACAATACAACACGCTAGCTCAATACCATGAGCTCGGTCAAAACCTTGGGCAAATACAATAAATCATCTAACAAATCCTTCAAAACCCTCCAAGAACCAAACGACCCTCAAGAATGGTCCAAATACAATAATAAATGCCACACATGTGGGCTAGAGAGAGAATGAAGGAGGTGCACCCCTAAAAAATAGTGCCATCGTCCCATCAAAGAGTAGTGAGAGGGGTCAAATATGGTCCAAAGAACTCCAACGTCCATCAACTTACTCCCTCAGACCAAGGAGTAGTCGAAATGAGAAATATCAACCACAAAGTGATGATGTCAACCCTCACATGTGTGAGTCGTCCAAGTCAACAAGTCAACAATGAAGGCATGTGTGGCGTCCTCTCAGTGGGTGCTCCTCAAGTAATCAACAATAAATAATGCCACATCATCACAAGGTCCAAATAACCACCTGTAACCACCTCCATAATCTGTAACCAACCCCTACTTGCATTAATAACTCCCATGTTTGGTCCAAGGAGAGATAATAATGCATGAGTGTGAATTCAACGTCCAAATGAGCAAGGAGAATGATTTTGAGTGGTCCATGTGGTATGTGTGGTGACATGGCATCCCTGTCATGGCTCAATGCACTCACGGATCCCAATGTAGTAACATGTATCCCAATGCGATACATGAATCACACGACAAATGGCATAGATCCCATTGTCTATAGATATGGTCATATACGAGTACATGGATCTCAATGCAGAATCACATATCCCAATGTGGTGTCACGTATCTCAAGGCATGGTACATGTATCCCAATGCACAATACCCACTTCAAGTGATGGGTCTAGCCTCTTAATAGATGGTAGCACCTGGTGACATCCCTTAATACAACATAACACATAGGGATTAATTTTAATATTTACCTTAAGTCTTACCAAGGGGAACAATATTAACCCTTATACATGCACCAAGTCCTAAGACAACCCATATTTTCTAAGTACCTAGGAGAAAGATAGGTAAAGGTGAATAATGATGAAAGGAAGGGAAAGAATTTTATGTGATGATCCTCAAAGTCTTAGACATGCATAGGTTTTTTTTCCATTTGTTCATTCATCTAGCTTTCACGAGTTGGGATTTTTTATATGATAGCCTTTGAGAGGAAGTTCAACAATGAGTTACCTATCTTCGACACTTGTTTCTTACTACCCCTTTATGCCTTTTTCTTTAAGTGTTCAGTTAATCAAACAAGCTCCTTTTTCTTTAGATATTCATAGACAAGCTAGGGACTAGGGGCCTTGGCCTCATAGTGAGGTGGCGTTGCTCAAGCTTTTATTTTTGGCATTTGATTTTAGCTCTTCACCTCTAGCCTTTTTGGCTTTATTAATTCAAGCTTTTATCATTTAGACCTTTTCTTTTGACCTTAGAAATCATACATGATTAGTGTTGCCACTTAATCCACACCTCGGGGCACGTGAAAGAAATCTTCAATCCATTGGGTATGGCCTTGGGGGCAAGTCTCGAGTCGAGGTGTTATCACCTGATTGGAATTTAAATAATCTATTATCAACACTCTAAAAGAAGAAAAATAAAATCGAGATTAGACTTTACAAAGCAGAAGATCCTCCTCTAAGCCTTGACTAGGGAAGAGTAGCGCACCACTTAACCAAGAGATAAACCAAGAATCTCCATGACGTCACCTCCTAGCTGAAGTAGCATATCTCTTTGAGACTTGCGCACTTCCTCTTCTTAGTTGCAGAGCTAGTGAGTGAGTGTGCAAATGAGGTGTTGGCCTCCCTTATAAATAGTGGTTTAGCCAGCCTAAAATTAGATCTAGGCCGACCTGTTACTTTACCTTTTTATTTTCTGTTTTTCATGTCAAGGAACAATAGGTCCAACTTTTACAAAGGCACAATAGGGCCTAATTAACAAATATAATATTAAAATATTCTTTAGGGTTTGTCTTGGTCAAATACAATAAGGATATCTTCTGAAGCCACTCAATCTTCAACAATCCCTCTTAGCAAGGAAGGTATTCTTCTCGTCATGGTCATCATCACTACTTCTGCGCTTCTGCATATTTGGTCATTGTTTTGTTGTCAATCACGGATCTATACATCATAAGAAGTTCTGCACTTTGACCAGCCTTTCATACTGGAGTAACATACTAGCTTGCATTGGAGTACCAACCTGCGTTGGGGTAGCGTACCAACTTGCGTTGGAGTTACCAGCCTGCGTTGGGGTAGCGTACCAGCCTGCGTTGGAGTTACCAACCTTTGCTGGGGTAGCATACGAACCTGCGTTGCCAGGATAGCGTACTAGCCTGCGTTGGGGTTACCAACTTGCGCTGGGGTAGTGTACCAACCTGCGTTGGGGTTACCGACCTGAACTGGGGTAGCGTACCAGCCTGCGCTGGGGTAGTGTACTAGCATGCGTTGAGGTTATCAACCTGTGCTGGGGTAGTGTACCAACCTATGTTGGGGTTCCAACCTGTGCTGGGGTAGCATACCGGCCTGCGTTGGGGTAGCGTACCTGCTTGCGTTGGGGTTACCAACCTGCGCTGGGGTAGTGTACCCGCTTGCGTTGGGGTTACCAACCTGCGCTGGAGTAACTCCCTTTATTGGGGATCTTATCACTTCCCTCTACGGGGGAACACATTAGAACAAATCACTTTCCGCTATTGGGGAGCACATCACTTCCCGCTACAGAGGGAAAAATCTTTCTGGACCACACCAAGCTTGTCTCTAAAGTATTCGAACTTCACTCTCGACAGAGGCTTAGTCAACACGTCTGCTACCTGCTCGTCAGTAGGAACACACTGGAGCTTTATTGCTCCCTTCTATATCATCTCTCATATATAATGGTAGTTGATCTTGACATGCTTGGACTTGTCATGACACACTGGGTTCACTGACAACTTTATGCAACTCTGGTTGTCATAATAGATACAGGCTTCGTCCAACTCGAGATCAAACAATTCTGCAATCAACTTTTGAAGCCATACTGCTTCGCCACAAGCTGACCATGCTGCCACATACTCTGCCTCTGCGGAACTGAGTGCCATACATGTCTGCTTCACACTGAGTCACGAGATCACAATTGATCTAATATTAAAGGAACATCCGGATGTACTTTTCCGGTCTGTGACACTGCTTTCCCAATCATAATCTGTGTAGCCCTGCAATCTTATCTCACGATTCGAGATATATCTGAGTCCATACTCGATTGTACCCTTTAGGTACCTCATCACATGTTTTGTCATAATCAGGTGAACATGTCTAGGCTTAATCATGCATTGACTCAATGTGTTCATAGCAAAACAAATATCCGTCCTTGTGTTCTTCAAATATATCAACGAACCAAATTTTCACATCACATTGTACCAAACTCGTACACTTGCTCAGCTGCAACTGAATCTGCACAATCATGTGCTATCTCTATGTCCTTTCTGCAAAGCACTATCTGTCTCACTACCTGAGAGTATGTCCTCTACTCTCTCTGCAACTGTTCCTTCTAGAATTGGGATTCTACCCCTGCAACTGCTCTTTCTAAAGTTGAGAATGATTGCTCCATTCTCACTGTAGCTGCTGAACTTTGAGAGTAGCTCCTTTATACTATCACGGCAACAACTTCATCTGAAACTAAGAGTGGCTCAATAATTGACACTGAGGGTAGCTTATCCTCTTTCTTTGGAGGTAACTCAATCTTCTATTGTAGTCATGTCTCCATGGCCCAACTTATGTACTACACCAACTTGCACTGGAGATAACTCAATCTCAAGTACATGGATTGTCATACTTGCTCCCTTTGAATCTCATACTATATCGGCTTCTTTTAATGAATCGTGTTTGTTCTATATATACTTATTCTTATGATTGGAGCAAGTGTCTCGTCATAGTCTTCTCCCTCTTGTTGGGAGAATCCTCTGGAAACAAATAAGGATTTGTACATCTCTATGAATGATCTTGGGGAGGCCGCTACTCCTTACTGGATCGTGAGGGTTGACTCCCTATGAACTCTAGCTCCTTCTGATTTGGTCCTTGGTGGGGCCGCCTGCCTCCCCATTGGTGGAACTATCTTCTCCTCATGATATGGCTCATCAATGCTATATGGCTTTGCATCTTGCAAAGTGTCATGGGACCATACTGGTCTCTTCCTGGTTACTGCAATGATTCTGGGTAGGCCCTTCTGGCTCTACTAACTCTTCCTAATGATATGAAGAGTGATCAACTGCACTAGAGGGATTTGTTCTGTCATCATTGGAGCCTTCTTCTCCTCATGATCTGTCTGCATATGAGATGTTCTGTATCTAGAAAACGTAGCTTCTTCTTCTTCTTCTTCGGTACATGGATGTATACGATCATGTGTACAACTTGGATAGTCTGCTCCATGTCTCATCGAATATGTTGCCTCCTGCAACCGTCATTATAGCTCCTTCAGAGTTATCACTTGTGACCTACTTGGAACAAGAACAAGGGAGAAACAATAGAAAAGAATAATACACTTTATAATAATAATAAAAACAATAGCGAGAACAATCGTCACAATAGCTCCTTCAGAGCTATCACTTGTGACCTACTTGAAACAAGGGTCAAAAGTCAGAAATACAATAATAAGAAATGAGAGCAACACTCTTCTAGTGCTGTGATCAATCATTCCTCCATGGTAACCTGGAAACAAAACAAGAAGTTTCTCCTAGAGGAGATGTTAGTTATATCTAGTAAATGATTACAATAAGCAATTATCTCAATAGTGCTTACAAGCTACCAAGTATTCGAAATTTTTTCAAAGATTGCTATCACAACTATAGTGTTTACTTGTAATGTGGCAGTTATCAAACTTGATATGTGCAAATTTGAATCTTATCAATTTAATCAATCAAACCTAGAACTTGGAGTCTTGTCCTCAAGAGTGAGTGTTGTTGATTTTCTTTAGAGTCTCCTTCACTCAAGATGACAAGTATTCTCTTCAACCTGTCCTCTATACTAAGATAATATACTTTCTTGACAAAAATCTGAGTTAGAGAATAAACTCTATAATATCAACCTTAATCATTCTAATAATTTGACTTTAATTTTGACCAATGGTTAGTATGATAGTCATAACTTCAACAGATCAAAATACAGCCTAGATGTTCATAAGATCACAATAGAGGCATATCAAAACAATCAAACCTGGGGTGCATTGTTCCTTTGAATGTGCTGGATCTGAGATCCTTCTAGATCTACATTTGTTGTTTGGACAAAAGATCCCTTCTCCTGCAAATACCCTTAAGATAATGATATAGTTTAAATATATGTAAGTACATACCTCTGACAGTAT
>ML792995.1:0-18774 GCA_009831015.1 Picea engelmannii
GCCCTTTCCTAATTAAGATGTCTTTTCAAGCATGAGGTATATTGCTAGTGTTGTGTAATTGAAATGTTAATGATGACGTACAAGCGCAAATGGTAATAATGTTAACGTCAATGATAAGACCGGTTAGTTAATGATGTTAATTTATTTTGTCATAAGGTGTCTTATGCTATGGGATTTACTTGTGAGTTATGTAAATCAATATTCTCACGTGATTCTCATATCACTAATAATCGTAGTAATAGTGCACAAGCCCTTTATAATTACTTCATGGTACTGGTTGAATGGCGAGTTTGGTTATGTTAAACTTGTATCCTTATTATGGTCACGCGCCTTCCGTAAGGTGGGCAGTTGTTCTTCTTATGTATGTTGTACCTGATTATGGTCTGTTGTTGGTTGGTCTGTTGTGTCGGGTGGGATGTAGACGCCTCCATGTTCATCAGAACAGTCGCCAGCCCTGAGACCTTAAATGGTTAAAGACGATGGGAAACCGGGCTTGAGCGTTGATTATGTGTCTTGGAGGTCCTAACCTTGCAGGGTAGGACGGGAGGGAGGTCAGTCATGTTTAGTGGTCAGTTTACTTATGTTATGGTTGCGTCTTGTTGGTCGTCGGTTGGCGACGTAGAGTTAAGTATGTTGTTACTTCCACACGTGCGCACACACCTTAAACACACCAAAAAAAAATAAAATTCGCACCTGTTACTAGAATGGTTGTCGTAACGAGGCGGTTCGTTACAAATAGTAATGGAAACAAGTACCGAGATTATTCCTCAAAGAATGTGCCTTGGTAGCCAAGTATGTTGATGCCCATCAATAATGTTTAGTGGGAAATTAAACAACTTCTTCAATATCCATGGCCATAATCGAGCAGGTGGATTTTTTGAAGGAAGGATCTACGATTCATTCAAGTATTTTCTAAGTGATGATTGAGAATATATCACCCAAACCATATGTATGGTATTTTACTGTTACATAAAAGAGGAGATGACTACAAATGGGTATTACTCCCCCTATGACTCAAATCGAAAGAAATTTGTGCCACCAACAAATCAATTAGGGAGAAACTATGTTCAACTATGTGGTTACTCAGCAGAGAAAAACATACAAGTTTGAAGTGACCATTAATTCAAATGGGGTTGTTATATTGATCATTTGTTTCATTAAACCAAAGAATGGGCCAAATGGTAATTATGTAGTAAGTTCCATCAATCATATTATGTCATTAACAATGAATTTGAGCATCCAAAATATTATGAGTATACTACAGTTATGTAGATAAAAGAAAATACCAACCCATAGTGACACAACAATTTGACACAGTAGTAGGTACAAATTTGGTCATTGAAATCCATCATGTAATGGGCATTTTATTATTTTCTAGAGAAAATTACAGAGGGGTGAGATATACACAAACTTTGTGTATTGTTACTCACTGTCAAGGCCAAAATTATATATGGCCATGGCTCGAAGAAACTAAAAGTGTCTCTATATGTTTTTTATTGACTAGGAACACTTGTCCATTTAACTTATTAACGAGGGCTTCCAATGTACTTTTGATATGTCGTGCATTGTATGTGTAGGCTACAAATTCTTAACTCGCAATAGTTTTTCTAATATGATTCTATCTAGAAAGGAAATTGCATCACCACACTACATAAATCCAAATCCCAATTGCTCTTAGCAATGATTATGTATTTAAATGTTGGCCACAGTAAGAAGAATTCAATTGTCGCCAATGAATCATTAGATTGTGAGTCCCTAGACACTCACAAACTCTGAGACTTATTGCTTATGAATTGTTATTCTTATCTATTGATTGATGAAGTTTTGTTATAATTCATTGATGTGTTTCCAATGACATCTAGATTTAAAAGTGGTCCAAACCATGTAGTATAAATTCATATCATGAGATCAAAACAATGTAATAGAATGGAATAAAGTGTTTTCTACAAAGTCCTATCTTGTCTTACTTGTGATCTATTTGTTAAAAGAAATTACCTTCCATGATTTACACACTCCCTTTCCATAAATCACAACTCTTGTCATTTACAAGCTTTGAAAAAAAAACTAGTCTATGAAATAGAAATGGCATTGCAAGAAATTAAAATATATATAGGAAATCAAGATATGAAAATAAATCAACATAAACACAAAAGGAAATGAAAACTATTGAATCTCACAACCTCCATTCCCATGGAGTGAGCTCTACCTCATGAGCAATAAACTAAGAAGCTAAAACAATAGAAATTGATTAATTCACACACTAAATAAAACTCAAAAACTGCAATTTATATTAAAAAATGATCTCGAAAGAAATTTCCCCTACAC
Source organism: Picea engelmannii (assembly GCA_009831015.1). Lineage (NCBI taxonomy): Eukaryota > Viridiplantae > Streptophyta > Pinopsida > Pinales > Pinaceae > Picea > Picea engelmannii. The sequence continues at coordinate 2,326 of ML792995.1, forward strand.
CATCATAATTCAAGCTATGGTCTAAGAGTCCCCTCCTTCCCAAGGGAAAGGAAGTCCCTATTTATACGAACTAACGGAGCATCTCTGTGTTACAAAATATAAGAGACATGGTTCCTCAATTCCGAAGGTTTACAATTTTGATTATAACTAAATTTGGAGTGTTGCACCACACATACAATAACAAATCCAACCATTGGTTGATCTGTGTTGATGATATCCATAGATGTTTGGTTCATCACTGCAAGAGAGGGTTGTTGTCGATGTTGGAGTTTGTTGATCACTCGAATAGAAAAGCTACAGGCCTGTGTGGTGGTGGAATATTATAAATACATATGCATCTACCCTTGGTCGAAATCAATTTCCTTTTATGGTTGGAGATGCTTTGTCCTATCAAATGGAGGATATCCACAAATATTGGTATCTCCTCCTAACATGATCCTCATGCAAAACTATCTTGGTACTGTGTGAAATATGTTGCAATGGATATGTAACAGATTAGTTATGAGCCAACTGTAACTAATTTTGGACAGATTAGTTATGAGCCAACTGTAACTAATTTTGGAAAACGAATTTGGAGGTGCGGGCATGTGGAAATTCACCGGAACAATGAAAAATGAATATTTCATCACTTATTAACTTCCCCATATGGTTGTAATGCTAAATTTGTGGGATATTTAATTGAATTCACCCCAAAGCTAACTACTTGATTATTACTTTCCCCATTTATATCAGTGGCTTGCAAGAACATAAAAAATCACTAAAATTTAAGCTAGAAAGAAAGCAATATATTCAACCACTCTTCAAAACAAGTAACTACTTGATGTACATTAATTGTTGGCTAGGATATGTGTTCTATTGTAACATCGCCATTAGTAATTGCTTGGACTCATGAGAACCCTACAATTGCAACTATCACATATTATCAATAATGACTTGGATCTATGACAAAGGAGGAGCAACAACCATCATTCATGAATCTGTAGCAAAGGAAGATATGGTGATTATGGTTCTTGGATCCATAGCATGTGAACCTTTAAAGTGATATTGTGCAACAACTTGTCCACGCATGAGAAATTCCTTTAAAATTAAATACAAAATACACCAATTTTCCCTAATGTCAATCATAATTTAATGAAGTACTAATAAATGAAATGGAAAACAAAGGTCATGGGTAAACAGAAAGGGATTAAAAATAAGTAAAAGAGAAAGTCCAAAGATGCAGATTGTGTGACTCGTCTCCCCCAAACTAGATACATTGATTCCCTCGTGAAGCCCTATACTTATGTATCAATCAAACTATAAGGCTACTTGTTGAATGATGACTTTTCTTTTCCAATGCATACCAACCAACACTAGTGTCAATACCCTTCCAATTTTTTTTACTATTCAACTTACAATTATGTGGATAAAATGCATCAATTTCTTTCCCAATAACATCTTGAAATCCCTTCAAAAATAACAGCTAATCCATTTTTCTTTCAAAATTTGTTCAGACACATAACATCATTTTAATAACCAAGCATGTGTGAGCCATCTAATAATTTCTCAACCCATAGTCACCTAGTATTTCTTAGAAATCTTGTATAGTTTCAAGAGAGATCTAAGACAAATATACCTCCAACAATAGCATCTTTAGAAATTCTGCAACATCTGCTACAATAATTCTGCAACAAGCTACTACAACCTTGATTTTGTAGCAAGGTGCTACAGGCCTGATTTTGTAGCAGGTTGTTATAGGCATGACAAACGATAGATTTCTCATAAACTATAATATGGGTTTTTGAAAAATTTTGCAAGCATACCTGTTATAATTTATCACTTCTCCCCACCAAAAATGTTGAGTACTTGGATCATAGAGTACCTAGATCATAGATTGTCTTCAAGAGGTTTATAATGGCTTCTAACTTTGGTATGATTTTCCCGCAATTCATGCCATATAGAGAACAAAGTATTATTGGAATCCTATATGCTAAGGTTCATGTTTTTACAAAGTAATTAGCTATTTGGTGTCACTAAGAGGATCTTCAATTCACTTGATTTGAAACTTACTTGGAAGAAAAGATTCCATAACCTAGTTAGCATCAAATGCTTCTTTGACTACTAATTTTAGTTTGACTACTAATTTTAATGCTTCTTTGACTACTAATTTTAGTGTCCTAGAAAGAAAGGCCACTTGTAGACCATAGATTTTGGGAGAGGCACCAGACCTTAGCTTGTACAAAATACAAGCTCAATATCTTTGGTCGATTATTGTTGCATATCTAAAGATACCATCATAGTTACACCACCAGTTTGCAAAGCCAATGTTGGAGCTCAATATCTTTGGTCGATTATTGTTGCATATCTAAAGATACCATCATAGTTACACCACCAGTTTGCAAAGCCAATGTTGGGAATGTATCTTTCCATGGAGAAGATGCATAAACATATGTCTGTAAACCACCATTTCTCATAATTAATGTAAGTGCACGGTTAGCTAATTTATTGTCCTGATGTTGCATGGATGAAGATGCCATCAGAATGAAAAGTAAGGACAAAATAGATATATCTCCTTGATAATTATCAAATATGAAGTTGCATGGAAGAAGATGCCATCAGAATGAAAAGTAAGGACAAATTAGATATATCTCCTTGATAATTATCAAATATGAAGTTGCGAACATAACTTATAAGAAATAGAGGTGGAAAAATCACCACCGGAAACAACATGATCACAGTGATTGCTTCCTTAATGAAGGGAAAATAGTCAAACAAATCTCCCACAATTACTGCCATAAATGACGTCATGCAATAAAATTCAGAGAAGAATCCATTTGGAAAACCAATTTCCAGATATTTTACTTTGCGAGCATTTCATCAGTTTTTATATCCACATCTGCAATATTTTCTACAAGAAGCAGAACATACATTCCCTCTAGTCTTTGTGTAGGATAGGAAGAACCTATTTTAACAATTTGTATCAATGTCTCTACCAATGGTACCATCCATGTCAAAATCTCTGATTTTTGGCAAGCTATTTTTAGACTACAAAGGTGCTCCCTTCGCTAATTTTCCTTTTCTTTAAGTCCCATAGAAAAGAAATAAGTCGCATCTTTTACAAATCCATCTGTTGATTTTGCAATCCGAGAACCCAAGGACAACAATATTGCAATGCATTCCAACTCATTCCCATCTGCTCTATAAATGGACATGATTTAAATTGTTATAGTGGCTTCCAAAGTATTCAAGGATTTGTCAGTAGGGGCACTAGACAATGTTTAATTTGCATTAAATATCCCAACCCTTTGATAAGGAAAGGTAAATTCCCCTCTAACCCCCCAATAACTTTTTTGATGGAATTGAAAATAGATGTTATAGCATCTGGATCACTCGATTGCAAACTAATATTTTTTATTATCTCCAAAACTTCCTTCCTTCTTCTTTCATTATTGTGGTGATCCTGCTATAGAACTATCGGTATAATATTACCAACATATTTACTAAAGTCAAGGTTTTCTAATTTCAGAAGGAGAATGACAAGCTCCAATGCAAGTTATAGGGTGTGCTTCGACATCTTAATTTAAGTTGGCACAACCATTTTTTCAATGTCCTCATACATCATGCACTTTAATAGAGGCTGAAAAGCTTCACTAAGTTCCTTTGGAGGTTCCTAACTTGAGCTGAGAACCACTATAAAGTATAGTTATATGATATTTGTCTTTTTTTCTTCAAATAGAGGAGAGTTATTTGCACAATATTCAAGTAAAAATCCAATTAACGCAACACTATTTTCCATTCTGAAGCTCTCCAATACTGCGTCTGAAAATTGTTGGTACTTCATGAAGAAGATGAACACAAACCCTCTTACTAGCCTTCTGTAAGTCGAATGGTGCCTGTTAAACCATGCAAAGAAGATATTCTTGCATAGATGCAACTCTCATGACACATTCTTTGTTGTAGTAATCGATGGACTCCATCTATTCAGGAGACACGACCATCCAAAAATATTGTAACATACCAAATTTAATCCACCCTTCACATGTTTCTCAGCAAATCGAACAAGAGCATCAACAAATTCTTTTAAAAGAAAAGGTCTTCAGGATTATATTAACTAATAGTGATGCAAAATCAATATTGACTTCACCTCCTTACATCATGGAAAAGAAAAGCTACTATAGAAATGTGTTACAAGGATAAACTTTAGGATATTAAACTTTGAAAATGATTTGCAATGATGATCCTTGCTTGGATTAGGCTTTAACAACCAAGCTATAAAAAATAGTAAGCTAATCTCCAAATTGCAATTGCAACTTTCAAAACCTCATTGAAATAAATGGCAAAGTGATATTTGAAATAACAGTTGAGATGGAAGGTATGAGACCAATGGATCAACAAGTGAGTGATGCAAGTAGCTTGTTGATTGCAGATTATTTTTAGAGTGACATCATACTATTAAATTTTAGTCCATTATTTGCAAAGTAGGTCATATATTTTAGATGACATAATCCACAAATTTTAAATAATGGATCAAGGGAGTCAAACATCTATGGACTTTATATTATGCTCCTGATAGATACTCAGGAAAGGCTAAGGAGTATGTTTAAAAATGATGACCATATTGATGATACACAATATAGGTTGCAGTAATAGAGGCATTCTTCATCGAGGGACCGCACATTGAGAACAACATTGTTCCTTTATGTAATTGGAAATTTTCAAGTTTTAAAGCAGTCCCTAGAGTTGAAATAGCTTGAAATCCTTTCTATACCAAAATTTCTCTTGAGAGTAGCTTGAAATTCCTAGGTCTCTTTTGTTCTTGATGTTAGTTCTTTTTAATAACAAAAATCCCTTGTATTGTTGGTTCATTTGGAGCAACAAAAGGGAAAAATCCAATCCTTCTCATGCTTATATATTTACTGAGGTGTTGGAAGTAGAGTAACATTATTTCATGGTTCAAATGGAGTGGTTAAGTTTTAAGGGTAGGTATGGTATGGGCATGAAAAGTGATGGAGTCGCCCCAAATTGAAGACTTTTTCCATCCTCGAAAAACCATAGATCAATTGACCTACCATGATCCTCAAGCACAACTTCACCCTAACCATATATTATCTTCCTTGCATGGAATCCAAACAGTTCCCTCTCTTTCATAAATCATCCCTGGAGTCTATAAAGACTCAGATCACTTGGAACATGTTACAACTCCTTGTAGCTTGTAGTTACCCACTCTAGTTCATCTAATGTATATATGGTTTCCTCATCTCATAGGTCAGTAGGTACACCTTCATAGCCATTGGCTAGACCATCAACTCTGACATCTTCAATGTGATCATCAGTATGGAATCATCATCTTCATTACCCCTTTGGATAGGTTCGATTATTATTTACATATCTGGGAATAATAAGTACCCCTATCATGGCCACATTGATTTTCCTATCCTCACATTAGGTATCTCAATTTGGTACTTGGATCCCTCTCCTACTACTCTTCCACCCTCTACACCAACTTTGTATTTGGCCTTGAATCTTATTTAGGAAATACCAATGATCCCTATAGCACATAAGGCACCTATGCAGGCCCCACATAAAACAACACAGGTTGGGAAACGAATTGAAGAAGCGGGCACAAAAAATCCTAAAGAAGCCATGGCAACCCAAAGAAAAAAATCTAGGGCCATACCTCCATGAGACTTATGCAATATCTATGGCCACACTACCAACAATTTTCCTAGAATCCCTGAACTCAAATAAATTTATAACATTGATGATTTGGAACCAAGTCCTTCTAAAGTGATTGTGCATGTTACTCTGCCTTGAATTTTGGTTATTGGTAAAAGGATTAGGATTCAATCTTATATTTAATATATTTGTGTTCAAGTTGGTTATGAGTGTGTTGCTTCAAGAGATTGAGTCATTACTAAAGAAAGAAAATCCTCAAATATAATTTTTCTATATACACCATTGATCATAATGTTGGCCTGCTTGCTAGTTTTGTTGATGACAATATAGCATTCAATGTTTCTTTGATAGCTCATACAAATTACATGTCAAAATTGTGGCATGATAGACTTGAACATTAAAATTATAAAACTTTTTAATAGATGATAGATAATTGTTGATGTTTGTAGCATCGGAAAGGTACTTCCGCACATGCCTAAGTGTCTAGACATATGAAAGTCGTCCAAAGCCTTCTACCTTAGAGATTTACTTTAATGAAATGAATTATTAAAGTAAAGCTCTTTTATTAGTGAGTTGAGTTTTATTTAATGAAATGGAAAAATTCACATTAGTGAATTAAATATTAGCCACTGATCTCAAGTGAGGTGGGAAGTAATATCAACCGTCAAGCACTTTGGAGATTCGGATTAGGCCACATCTCAATATAATAAAAGCATGGAAAAGGTGGAGGAGACACTTGATACATGAGATACTCTTTTGATACAAAGAGGGTTGGATCATGAAGGACTATGATTCAAGGAGATCTTATATAGGTGGAGAAGTACTTCCATATAGACATCAATAAAGTTCGGGGAGAAGGAGAGAAGAGGTAGCCATTAGTGGGTTTCAATAGATTAGAGTTGCAACAACAGGGCCACGCCATACATAGTTTTTCATACAATATTTGTGCATGTGTACACGAGTTTCAGTGGAGATAGGCGTGTATACATGGGTTTTCTTAAGGAAATGCATGTAAATATCAAGAAATGTGAAACTTTGGGATCGTACAATTGACCAGGAGTTGTTAGGGTGATGTCGCCCCCTCCCTCACCCGGGGTCCACTAGACCTCCCGGTCAAGGATCGTTTGTAATCGGGAGCCAAATTATCTCTTCAGGCCCTACTGAGCCCCCAAATCCTGTACACATGTCCTTAATTTTCCATGCATAGGTCCAATGTTAAGAACCCACAACAGCACAAACTAAGCTCCTTTGCCTTTGAAATTTGTTTTCGGGCCCTTATCCCTTTTTCTCTGGCTAATTTCTCATGTGACCGAGGGATGTGACCAGCTAATCAATGGACACTAATTTGGGCTTCACCCTTCGACAATTTCTTCTCCACTCCAATGCATAATATTTTCCATGTGTTGAATGCCGAAAAAGCACTTGTGCCCATGTATCAAATCGACAGTCCTCAAGCTCCGACCAATGTACGGTCTTGATCTATTCCCTTCGGGCTTAAGTGATTTCTACCTGCATCCAACATGCATAACGTTCGCAAAGTGTCGATCACTAAAATAGGCATATCGGACGGCTCTAACACTCCCAAAATCAACGAATCTACACCTCTTTTTCACGTCAGGTTCGACGGTTTTCCCTCGAAAATTTTCCACAAACCTCTAGAATCGTCGAATCAACGAACATGCCCAAATGTCAAATCGATAGCTCTCAGGCCTCAACAAATCAATGGTTTAGATTTTCCTTTTCAGGCTTCGAGAGTTTTCGACATCCACACAACACAACCCAACACACACAACCCTTCGTATCTCCCAACGCCGAAACACTGAGAAGACTTCTCCATCCTCCACATGTCCCCTTCCTAATCGACAACCAAAATGCTTTCCGGGAATTCAAGACTTTTGTTCCTGTCTGCACGACGAATCAAATCTGTCAAAGTTCCACGTCCCCAACTTATGATATGTTTCCACACATCCTTCTCCAATGGGAAGCTGGGATTGAATTTGGCCTTTGGGCCTTCACAAGTCCACAATTAATCATTCTAATGACACACTAATCATTCTAATCATACATTTGAAATTTTAGTCATTACTCCAGAACTCATAGGGAATTTTCCAAACATTTTCCCATTAAGCTCGAACTGTTACAAAACCATTCTCCAGATCTTGCTAAATGAAACCTGCATATAATTAAAATGCATACACTCAACAAATGCATATTGACAAAATCATGACCATCTATAAGGACTGCAAGGTAACATGTAGAGGTTGTAAATATGCAGTCTCTTTGTATGTGTTTCCTTCATATGCTTATGGACAATTCTTAATTTGTAAAAGCGATTTAGATTCTTGCCTAATTTTGGAATTAAAATTTAACATTACCACATCAACATTGTAACACTAAAATCATATAGTTCTGATTATAGTAAAATTATATGCACATACCCCTCTCTTAATCAAATAAATTCCATTCCTAGACTTTCTTTGCTGGAATGTTCCCAGCCATATCCATTGAAAATATTTTCATCAACTAATGATTTTTGTGATTAAATTTAAATATTTGAGCATAAGAATTTTGTCCCAAAACAACAATCCTTAATGACACAAGAAATGAGTTTCAACTTTGTCATTATTGACATTAATGCATCCCCTAAAATTGTTTGGAAGTGAATTTTTCTTGTTTAGTGGAGAATAATGTGAATGAATACTGAACTTAAGTAGCAAATGAACCACCGGAGGAAGCACATGTTATTAACCATTAGGCCAACTCAATTTATTAATCATCAAAATCCAAAAAAAGTTGAGTTTTAAAATTATCTACAAACTACAAACTAACTATGACTAATTAGGTCATTTCATTTTGGATATCTTTCTTTTTCAGCATAGAGAACGTGTGCAATCAAAACAATTAAATATAAAATTCCAATAGTACCTAATACTAATATTACATGTCAAATATAAATGTACACATAAATACCAGATTTGGAAGGAGAGAAAACATCCAGCCTCTTAAAGAAGACTTATTTGGTAGTTCTCGAGTCAATTTTTTTACATGCTTTACTTTAATGAGATTCACTTCCTATTCTTACAACGTAAATTTTGTTCTTCCTTTTAGCTTCTTTATATTGGAAATCAACATGGGTTTAGAATATAGATTTAAGATAGGACCGAGAGATGTTAGACATTGACAATTTAATCTTCAAAAGATCGATGACAATTCATTGAGACATTTGATCATTTGGACTATTTCAGAAATGTTCTCCATGAAGAATCTGGTAATTACCTTGTTCCTCATGACAGCCTTGAATAACTCCTGGAGCCTTACAAAAAACATTTTTGATATACTTAAAGTCAGTCTGCAACAAGTCTCTATATGGCCCCTCACCAAGACGCTTGGTCTTGAACTCAAGATCAGTGGAACTGATATTTGAACATGTGACAAGCATCTCAAAGTTTAGACTATTCTAATCTCAAATAGAAGTCTAATGTTACACACTTGAACTGATATCAATGGATGCAAATATCTTAACTAATTTTGATCACAAATTCTTGATTTCAAGGACATCATTTTTTTTTTAAATAAATATATGTCGTCGTTATTGCGACAAATGCAAATATTCTTGCGATGAATTAGCTATACTATCGATGGAATTTTTTCATTGATAATCTATCTAATTTGAAACACGATTTTTTACATTCTTTTCTCTTGTGATGATATCCTTTCATTGTCTCTCTTGACGATGAATTCCCTTATTTGTCTCTCTTGCAACGATATCCCTTCTTTGTCGCTCTTGTGAGGATATCCCTTCTTTGTCTCTCTTGTGATGATAGCCTTTCTTTGTCACTCTTGTGACGATATTGTTTCTTTGTCACTCTTGCAACGATATATCTTCTTTGTCGCTCGTGAGATAACAACTATTGGTTGTCTTTAATGCGATGACCAACGTTGGTCGTCGGGCTTGCGACAACTTCCTTGGGTCGTCGCTCTTGCAACATTTTCTCAATTTCATCACACTTTCCATGGCATGTGAAGAGATGTTTGGGAGACCCAATATTCTTTGCAATATCCAAGACACAACTTTGCAAGAGCGTCGAAAGATCCGTCACAAAATGGCCCAAATTTACTAGTGTATGGAAGCTAAGCATTGGTGACACATGGCAGCTAGTAAAATCATGTCACATGGCAATAAATCAAGTGGTGACATGTGGGAGATCTGATATCCTATCACACAGGGACATGTGGAAATGATGTGGATGTTTAATCATAATTCTTGGGTTATTATGAAGATGCCAATATGTGTTCACTCAGCCAAAGGTGGACTATGATTGAGCAATCAAAATTTTAATTATTCATTAATTTTCTATGGGGTCGAGCTACATGTTTCCATAGTATTCCTTTAATTCTTAGTAAGTATATATTACATTTTTCAATATATATACTGAAGACTCTTAAAATACCATGCATGTGGGATAATAATTAGAAATAAAAGTAAAAAATTAACAAAGGAGGTCGAAATTCAATCCAAGGGCCCACATTTTCCCATTAAACTTTATTGACGGTGGTTGAGTCACGATCTTGCAAAGGCTATATCTTGAGATACCAACCTTCGTTTGTAGAAAATGTATACCATTGGAAAGATATTTCGATGAAGAAGATGATGGGAAAGGTATTGAGAGATGAAAATTGTCAAAAGAGTATGAAAACATAAAATATCAGTCAGTAACATTTTTATTCTTTGCTGATAAATCTGTTCAATACCTCGACTTCATGAGGTCATATCTTGAGATCCGAGAGTTGGATTTGGAAAAAATATATATAATTGGAAATATAATAAGATGGATATCACATATAAATTAGTTTCAATGGCTTAAAGGTTATTATCCTATCCATTAAATTAAATTACAGTTCTATTTTGAAAAGGGAAATTAATTAAATTTTGAAAATAAAAGTTTATTTAAAAACTTTTATTTAAAAAAGAAAGGGACCCATTTTAAAAACATGGATATTGATGATGTAATTTCATTAATGAGTAATTAATGAGGCATTAATTAAATAAGATAATTCAAGAACAAAATTGTACGGGAAATTCAAGAAGAAACAACCCTAAATACTCAAGTAGTTAGAAGAACCATATTTAAAAGAGAAGAAATACATCATCAAGGGGATAGAATTAAAATTATCATAGGGGAAGGGAAGAAGATCAGAGGAAGAAGAAGGTATAACCAAGAATACACATCCAAGCTTATGATCAAAGAAAATATATCTCCATCTTCTCCACTCTTTCTATTCTTCTACACCATTTCTCATAGCTTTATTCTCAAGTCTCTGAATTGGGCACAAGGCCGAGTTCTCAAGAATGTTCTTCTTGTATTCTTACTAAATATTTTTCTTATATGATCATGGATTATTTATAGACATATACATGACTTTCAAATATTTTTTAATGAAGAACATTTTTCATGATTAAACTCCATAAAGAATTGCTACACGGTTTATTTCGATTGTATCTTGTAACTTTGAGTCTTAAGTATGAGGTATTTGAGACTGACCTATCAAATTATGTTTTGATCTTCATAGTAGTACTCTTTTAAAATTCTTTGAGATGATCAAATTATTCTCTCCCATTTCTTGTGAAGAAGACATGGATGCATTTATATATGATTGAGAATATTGTGTATGTGATGTTGATCATGAAGAAATTATGATCTTGAAGCCCTTCTTCAATCTTTTCTTATTAAGATACTTCTTGTTGTACATAAAGATTATATCAAGTTATTGAATACCATATCATTTCATAAATTCAAGCAATAAAGACCTAGGGTTTTATTATTAAGCATTACCCTAATCCAATATATTATATTTATATCTTTTATCTAAAGAGGAGTACGACCTCTTTAAAAACGTAGGAGGATTCATATCTTTGTGAGGTTTTCGTTTTGGTCTTGCCGGATTAAAGAGTAAACAAATAGGTAATAGAATCACTCGGTTTCGAGTATTCAGTGTTAAATGGTGTGAAAAAACCTCTTTTAAGTGTGTGTATTGAATGGTGAAATTCTATATCATACTATGTTAATGGTATATGCAGGTATCCAGTGGAATGTGCCTATGAAGAATCTTGATGCATTGTTGATCATGACAAGATAAAAAATGAACCTTTAAATAAAAGTTAAATTGAGGAGGATCATAGTCTTAATTGAATCTGTAATATCCCCAAGGATGAGCCCAGTTATATTATAAATTGTAAACATGTTTTGTAGGCTGGGGAGCCGATTGTTGATAAGTTGGTGGGCTTATGTGTTTATTAGGCCAAAGAGCCTAGGTGTTAAAGGCCAGGAGCCTGATTTTCTATATGTAATTATGCAGATCATTAATAAAATACAAACATCATTGCATGCAGACTGACCACAAAGAAAGAGTGATGGGGGAATAAGTTTCCACAAGTTTGGGTAAGGGAGGAGGCTAAGTGTGTGGGCCTAGGGGTTAAGCTAGGGATCTTACCTCTAAAGGGGATAATAATTTATTATTATTTCCTAAAGGGATAAGGTGGGAAATTGATGAGTGTTGTCCCAAGTTCGTGGGAAAGGAACGTATGAAAAATGGAGTGCATGTAGCTCTAGGAAGATAGGTGTCGACTTGGGCTCATGCAGTTAAAGCTTAAGAAGTCAGCCGTGTTGGGGGTTCACTCTCTCATTTTGTCATCCTCCACCTGAGTTCACTGGGTTCGGGGGCATCTGAACCATTTTTCCTCTGTGTTTGGTTATGCATACCCACACATAGTGAAGGAAACCCTCACATGAAGATTGTTCATTGTCCATTCTTCCATCCTCCATCTTAACCTAGTGAGAACCCGTGGACTGAGTCATGTCTCCTGTGAAGTCTGAGCACCCTATAAATATCTGAGTCGTGCTGTGTCATAACTGTTGGTTGTTGTGGCCACACAGTTCCTTGACTGAGTGTGGATTTATTCCATAGGTTGTTTCTTACTAAGCCTTGCTATGTCTTAGTGTGGACTGTTGTCATTTTTCGATGTCCATACCCAAATTCCTGTTTCTGATGTCACCCGTGAGTTTACCGAATTGTTATTTTTGTTTTTGTTATCCTCACCTTGTGGGAATTGAGTTGAAATTGGTTGAAGAAGTGGGTTTTCAGGCCCATGGTAGAAGAGGTAGGTTGTAAGGCCTATGCGCAACTGTCTCCATGTGAGAGAGTTTGTTGGGAATTGGTTTTCTCCGAGAGAGAGTCCAACACCAGCTACGGAGCTCTGAAAATTCCTGATCCAGGTTGTTGCCGAGACCCTGAGAGGGAGGTGAAGCAACCGATGGACTGTGTGACAGTGAAGGTGTATACTCCTGGGTGGAACACGCATGTGGGGAATGAGATTCCATGAGTAGTGGGCGTAAGAAGGCTCCTGGATAGAATCCTTTTGGTTGCATTGTGTAGTTTCCTGTAACCTCAGCCTAGTATAATATTTCCTTGCCCTGGGTGGAGCTTAGTCGCAGCTTGGGGGTGACCCACTACTGAGCGTGATGAGCAGCATGGTCTATGGCTCGGAGGTTCGTGGAAGGTTTGCACGTAGTTGGTGGTGTTATTCCAATTGAAAGATAAGTATCATTTATGTGCTTAATTTTATATTATATATGTCAGTGATGCTTAAATGTTATCATGTATTCCGTTGTGTATATGAATTATTGTCTATTACATTTGAATCTGTATGGTAGAAGTAACTTTGTGTTATGTGTTTTGTTTCGATTAAAATGCATCTTGTATATTTATATGTGAATGTTCCACATGGTAGTGTTACTCGGCCTATTGAATGACTGAGGATGTTACAGTTTGGTATCATAACTAAGTCAGAGCTGAGTAGTGGCATTGCCTGACCTATTGGTGGCTGGGGATGTTACAAATTGGTATCAGAGCCAAGGTTTCAACACTGAGCCTGAATGGCCTGGATAAGCAATCATTGGACCCAAGGTTTCAAGCGGAAAATGTGTTTGGAGGACCAATTTCGAACCTCAAAACCTTCCTGAGTGCCAAGAAGTTACCTTGGACGTGCTACAAAGCTCAGGAGGAGTGGCGGTGTCATAAAACCATGACATAAGTGGTATTGGGTAGCAGAGTAATGTAGAACTTATGATTTGTTCGGGAGAAGGAAAATCCTTTATGACCATCAGGTCTGGTAATGTTGTGAGGCAGTTAGCCATGAATTCCTTTGGAAATCCGTAGAGTAACAGAGTCTGTTCTACACCGTAGGATCTGTTCAAAAGGAAGGGAAATCCATTACGACCGTCAGATTTGTGGAAGGTGTAGAGGATTTAAACCGGAAGCCCTTCGGACTTCGCGAATTCAGTGAAGTCTGATGCCAGAAATAAGAGAAGGGCTGAAGCCCAAAGCTCTGAAGTTGATCTACACCATAGATCTGAAGAGGAGTGCTCGATCGTTGGATCAAGCCAATGTTAAAAGGTCAAACACAGTAGTGAAGGGAGAAATCTCCCGAAGAGACGAAGTAGTGAGTCATGATGACGTCACTTGGATGGACATGGACACATGGGATGTGTGCCACGTGTTAGTGGGTTTCAAACCCATGGAATGTTGAAATACCATATGGAACGTGACATGTGACACCCATCTGATTGGGCCATGATTCAACCACTATTATTCTACCAAGTGGATTTATATATGAGCATGGCTAGTGGGGCCTAGGTTATGTAACGTAGTTAAATATTAGAGGACCCACACTGGCATTGATCACGATACATCTAGATCGACAACCAGGAGGAATTGCGAGGACTCAATTTGCACGAAAGTTAATTATCCAAGGCGATCCTGCAATCCAAACCATGGTTTCACCGAGGGGTTACGTGTCAACATCAGAAGAATTGCAAGACAAAATATGGGTTACTCCAAACCGCTACCGCATGCCCCCGCAATTCGAAAATGTAATTAATGTGACGTAATGACATCACCAAAGGTGATTGGGAATGTTCAGAGATTAACAGCTTGGGATGCACCTATGTGAAATCCTTTGAATTCTCGAAGCTTCAAAGTCTTATAATTCAGACACCTGAGGTTCCATAGTAAGTGTCAGTCATCGAATGCTGAGTATATGTGGACGGTTGATCCTCCCTATGTCGTGAGTTCGGTAATATGGAACTCTGAGAGATTGTTGTTCATGGTCTGAATGCGTAAACTGGTGAAGTATTGAATAAGTTTCAATTGTTTCTCTTCTTTGAGTTTTTGAGTGCAAGCAGTGCACATTGTCTGCAAGGAGTGCGTTGACAGAAGTAAGTTAACCTCAGATAAGCTCAGGAGACATATCGTTGAATCTTCATCAACAGAAGTGCAAGGAGTGCAAAGGAAGAACTCTATGTTGAGTTCAGAGAGAGATAGAGTCATTGAGAAGTATATAGGGCTCTATCACGCAAGCAGCGAGTGAGTGCAAGTGTGCACATAGAGAACTCTTTATAGAGTTCAGGGAGAAGAGTATCAGAGGAAGATACTCATAGATATGTTGAACACTCTCTAGAAAACGCTCAACAAGGTGTGCTTTGAGCAGAAGGTTGTCAGGAGGGCACAAAGTTTTCCTTTGAAAGGAAATAGAAGGGTCGAGACCCTTAGGAGACTAAGTAAATCTAAAATATTAGAAGAGATAACGCAAGGAGTGTGTGGGAGACAGACACATTCTATGTCCTAAATCTCAGAAGAGATAATGCTTACGAGAGAAAAGACGAGATCCAACAGGTGGACTCATAGGAGAAAGGTCAAAGGCTGAAGCCTTTGAACACTGACAAAATCTTCCAAGGCGGAATAAGTCAAAATCTCAGGAGGAAGAGTGACAACAACCATCAGATCGGTTGCGGGGAGGCACTACTACATATGGGTAGATTATTCCACGAAAATTTTCCATGCTTCCACTAGTTTCATCTTTTTTTTAAATAGGGCGGGATTTTCGTCGATATTGCCACGAAAGTTCATCTCAATATCCACGGAAATATTTTTTAAATCTAGTCAGGATTTTCGTCGCTATAGCGACGAACTTGCGTGGAAATATCGACGAAGATTTTGTCTATCTCGCTGGTCGGTGTTAACGACTAGTTGACTATTTAATCTATATATACGTGACTTTAAGAGACTTTGCAACACAATTGCTATAGTTGCGACATTGTTCTTAGATTTTGATTGAGATGTTTATTTTTTCCGTCACCCACTGGTTGAACAAATCCAATTCTCGATCTACATAGCTCGACTTTTGAACTTGCAAGGTTAGTATGTTATTTTTTATTGATGTACTCATTTAACTTGTAAATTTTGTTCAAATGTCCAAATTTCATTTAGCTTGTTTTTTCCTTGATAATATATTATAATATGTGTAGTACCATATTTCATGTCTTTGGTTTTTGGATCTAGTTAGTATATTCTATGGAAAATGGTATGTGGATTCCATAATATTCTAGGTTTATGGAATCCACATACCCTTTTCCCTTCAATTGTAGCTATAATCTCTCTCTCTTTTCATTGATAAAGATATGAAATTGCTCTTGAAACTCAACCTTGATCAGTAAAATGATAGTAATTGATTATCATTTTCTTCTCTCTTTTATTTTTAAGACCTAACAAAAAAACACCAACAAAGCTTGATTGAAGCTTTGATACCACTTTCTACATCCCTAGTACCCAAAAGGGATCACACTTGCATAAATTGAAAATAATATAACAGTGACAATAATGGTTGGGATACTTGCACACCTAATGGTTGGCTAGCACTTACTAATTCAATTAAATGAAGGAAGAAATCTCCATGAA
>ML792995.1:58733-72946 GCA_009831015.1 Picea engelmannii
GTTTCATTAGATTTAATATTGATGCATTACAATTCTTTCATGTCAAAGCTTTAGTTACTTGGTTTTCAATTGCAATGAATTGAAAGGTTATACTTGCATTTTCTAATGTGCATTGAAGAGACATTTCATTCCTAAATAATTTGATAACCCCATGAATTACCTTGGTTCAATTAAATTATCTGGGATCAACCAATTTACAACGAATTTTATATTTCTTAGGTCAATACAAAATTCACATTCTCTAACTACAAAATCCATACACAACAATAATTGTTTTCCAAACTCATATTTCTTCATGTTGGCTTGCAATTAATTGTGTTGAAGGGTTAAAAATATCATCTCCAAATGTTTCAAATGATCTTCCCAAATATTGCTAAAAGTCAAAATATAATCCAAGGAGGATACCATAAGCAAGTTTGAGAAATGGTCTTAAGATATCATCCATCAATCTTATAAGTATTTTCATAGTATTGTGTAATATAAATTGCATAATGACTCACTCATGCAATCCGTGTGTTTTTTGAAAGTAATATTCCAAATTATTCTTTGTGTATATTGTCATATTGGTATCCTTACTTCTAATCCAACTTCATGATAACACATGCTTCCAATATTTGGTTGCTCGGTGCCTTGATTATTTGTGAGGGATATANTATATATATATATATATATATATATATATATACTATAATCTTGTTCAATCTAAAAGATCTACACATTTTTTCTAACATCCATATTTCAATAGAATATTACAATATTACAATTGTATACCATATTACATTGTAATATGGTATACCATATTACAATGTAATATGGTAATACCATATCTCGTGTAATTTTATTTTTTAAAACTTAAAGGCATCGTCACAATATCGACGATAGTTCATCAGAAACAATTTTTTCGTCGCAAGTTGCCACATATTTTCGTCATAAGTTGCTATGGTTTTTCATCGCACATACAGCATCTGCGTCGTAAGTTTTTGGCTTGGCATAACTTTTCGTCGCAATTGGGACTAATTTTTTGTGGATTTATGCCTCTATTACCACATATTTTCATTGTAAGTTGCCACGGTTTTTCGTTGCAAATACAACATCTGTGTCGTAAGTTTTTGGCTTGGCATTAATTTTCGTCGTAATTTCCACGGTTGTTCGTTATAATTATGACGATGCATAGGGTTACCTGATCTTGATGATGACATGTGGAGAGATAATTTCATCGATGTTTCCACGCACACTTGGATCGTGGATATAGTGACGCAATTATACCAATGAAAAAAAGTCTCGTCTTTCATGGAAATTGCGATTGATAAGTGTGGCAATATCAACGAAAAAACCTCACAAATTTGGTCATATGTACTAGTGAGGAGACTGGACTGTTAGATAAATGTCCAACAGAACAAAGGAATCACAGAGGAGAGGAACAAATCCCATCTATTGGATCTGAGTGCAAAGGACTAGCAACCGTTGGATACAGAGAAGAGCGCACAAGACTGAACCCTTGTGTGTGTAGGAGAAGTGGCCTTGTCAAAGTCCCGAAGTCCTGAAGTGATTTGGGACCATCCATAATCAAGGAGGATAGGTGGCGTAATATCCACAACTTCAGAAGTTTTTGGACAAGGAGGAGGAGAAACAATCGAAGTAAATATTGGTCATTGATTTGAATGTGGACGCGTGATGCCAGATCTCGAACTCTGGGTACAAAGCACTCTGGAGGAAAGCTGAGTGTGAAATTGTTGAAGTCCCAAAGGATACCTCAATCATTGATCGAGGAGGAGTTTGAAGGACCGTCGATCTGGTATTGGTCGGAAAGAGCCAAAGTTACGAAGAGAATCAAGGTCGTTGATTTGGAGAGGACGTGTGGAAGAAGATATGTCACTTTGAGGAAATTCACTCCAGAGATTTGTGTGTGTGGATACGTGAAACTCCTGAGGGTCAGATATTTGGAATCAAATGTAGCCATTGATTTGGAAGGGAGCTACGTGTCGACAGATCCTGTAGATATGGGATCGCGTGTGGAAGGAGGAAAGAAGATAGAAAAGGGAGGATATATAGAAGTCGTTGATCGTGTATCATCGCCAAGGGAATGCATATCGATGGACGAGATGGATTGAGGGGCCAAAACTTGCTCAGATGTTAAAAATTTGAGAGCGGGCCACAATTTATACCACGGTTTTAACAAAATGATGTGTGGCAGTTAAAGGTGAATTGTGGGGTGAAAAGCGGCTTGGCCTAAAACCACTCTTTCCCATGCCTGCAATCACAGTTTTCCATGAGGTCATAACCCAGGCTCATATGAAGGAAAGGGATAATGAAAAAGGGGCTAGCGCCTGAAACTTGGAGTTTTGGAAGGGCACAGGAATAGCCTGCGGGTCTGTCAGGTCCTGCACATAGAAGGAAAGGGGAGGTGTGTATAATTGTTTTGGGTTCAATAACAAGCCCAAAGTGTCAATTCAACTCAGAAGATTGAAATATCCTTTGACCGGGAGGTCAACAGACCCCGCTGAGATAGGGGCACTGCGTCGAAAGTGCTCAGGGTAGAAATAGTCATGCACAATGATCATAGTCAGAGAACAAGAATATTTAGGAATCCAGGAAGAATTTAAGACTTCTAGGTTCAACAAGGAAAAGTTGCACATGGGAAAGAATCTGCTGCAATTTCTGTGGCAGTGAGTATATTATGACTTGCTGGGTCAGCCAGAGGAAAGAATGATTGCATGTTTGCAAGTGTTGTTGGTGATGTTGTTGCATAAGGAGGGAAGAAACAAAGAGCTGAAGTGTTGGTTATAAGTTTGATAAAAGAAGCATGAAATCCTCTACTGCCATCATACATTCATGTAGTATAAAATTTATTAATGGCAAGTATGCAGGTATGAGTTTTTATTACTCTTTTTTGCATAATTGTTGAAAGGAAATTTAGGTAAGAATTTCCTCAGCCAAAGTTATTTTATAAAATCACATGATTATATTATTGAATTCTTACCACTGGATGTGGTAAAGGCTGGAGGTCTATATTAATTCAAATATTTTTAGCTTCTAAATGCACACACTGAAATATTAGAATGCCATGTTAATTTGGTTATGGTGTAATAACCAAAGAATTAAAAGATAAGAACTTGTTATAGGAATGAATGCCAATAAGATAGTCATGTATGAGACTAGGACATGGTTGGATATGGCAAGGGATGGATATGGAAAGGTTATGAGCCACACAAGTACTAAAATCTTCCTACCTTTAAATAAAACTTGGGCTGCAACCTTTTTGCTAACACTAATGAACACCACATAATTATATTCTTGGTGTAGTGTTCGGGTCGAAAAGGAAGGCATCCAATTAATTGGGAAGACAATAGGAAGTGTGTGGAGAATGTGTCAACACATTGGTTCGAATTACAACTTATGGATGGTGAGATACACGACTGAGATAAAGGGCATTATGTAATTAAATACAAGGTGCACTGAATAAGAATGCATTGAGAATTGCACTCATGCATAGTGAGTGATAGAATTGTATACTAAATGCAATGGTTGAATATGTTTTGTAAGTACATGCATATATATTATTGCATGGAAATAATTGTTACTAATAGCTGAAATGTTGTTAACTCATGAAGTTGAGGACATTTCAAGGAGGTGTTAGACATATCAATAGTAAAGTTGCAAGTCAAGTAGTCACATGAGCATTGTCTACAAGAAATTTTCTTGTTCAAAAAAAAAAAGTAGTGAACTTATAGATATTACTATGAACATTCATATGCATAGAATGAAGATTCATTCTATTTTTAATTTTTTGGTAATTATGATTGAATTGCTAGATGCAGACAATTCTAAGATCACTGCATAAGATTTTGTACATATTGCAATTGAATTATTAAGTACAAGAAATACTGACAATTGTTGGCAGTATGCAAGATGAAGCCTTGCATGAAAATGGTATGCAGTTTGGTGCTTGTGGAAAACCACAAGGAAAGCTGCATTCATATATGGCAATAACCAAGATGAATTATGAAATAGAATTTCATGTTTTGGGGAAAAATTTGAATTCCCTTCTGAACTAGTTGGAGTTCCTAAAATGAATTCTTTTATGTTTTCTCATGATAAATGCATATGGGTGATGAAGATGAGATGATGTTGATTAAAGTTAGAATGTTCACTACAAAGAGTAGCTCGAGAAGATGTTGATTGGAGACCTCTGAGGGCAGTTGGAACTCCTTGAGCCATGGTGTTGTGAGACTTACTGAGCTGGCCTGTTGCTGAAGCCCAAGGAAAGTGAGGTGTAGTAGTCGATGGAATGTGTGACAGTGAAGGTGTACACTCCTCGGGTGGGACAGTCATGTGGGGAATAAGAGACCATTGGTTGGAGTGTTGTTGAGGTTTGGTACCTTGATCTAGACCATGTTGATATGGAAGTCTTATCAATCAAAAGATAAGTACTATTCTCTATTTATTGTATGTTGTGTATCTTGTATACAAGTTATAATGTTATTAGAATTTCTTGTATATACATATATATACATTGCATATATTCTTGTATTACCTGCATCCATGAATGTACATAATGTGTTTCATGTTTTATTTCTTAAGAAATTTATACCTGATGCTAACCATGCTATTGATTGGAATGTGATTTAGGTGGAGCAAGAAGGCATCTTGCAAGTGCATCTTGCGCATATATTGGACCCAAAAGAGAAAACAACTCCATAATCGAGCCATAGGGCTTGTAAATGTCCTGTGGACCTGGTACGGTCCTGAGGATGCAACATAGAAGCATGAAGATGCTATGCGGGCATAATAACCACATCTTTTTTAAGATTCTGGAAACTCTTGTTGATGCTGTGTAAACGTTGCACTGAGGACAATGAAAAAATAAGGGGAGGGGATTGTAATATCCCCAAGGATGAGCCTAGTTATATTATAAATTGTAAACATGTTTTGTAGGCTGGTGAACCAATTGTTGATAAGCTATTGGGATTATGTGCTTATTAGGCCGGAGAGCCTAGGTGTTAAAGGCCAGGAGCCATATTTTGTATATGTAATTATGCAGATCATTAATAAAATATAAACATCACTGCGTCCAGACCGACCATGAAGAAAGAGTGATTGGGGACTAAGTTTCCACAAGGTTGGGTAAGGGAGGAGGCTAAGTGTGTGGGCCTAAAGGTTAAGCTATGGGTCTTACCTCTAAAGGGAATAATACTTTATTATTAATTCCTAAAGGGCTAAGGTGGACAATTGATGAGTGTTGTCCCAAGTTCCTGGGAAAGGAACGTATGCAAAATGGAGTGCATGTAGCTCCAGGAAGACAAGTGTCGACCTGGGCTCATGCAGTTAAATATGAATAATGGAACCATGTTGGGGGTTCGCTCTCTCATTCTTTCATCCTCCACCTGAGTTCGCTGGGTTTCGGGGCATCTCAACCATTTTGCCTCTGTGTTTTCCTATACATACCTGTGCACAATGAAGGAAACCCTCACGAGAATATTTTTCGCTATCCATTCTTCCATCCTCTGTCTAAACCCAATGAGAACCCATGGACTGAGCCGTGTCTTCAGTGAAGTCTGAGCACCCTGTAAATGTCTGAGTCGTGTAGTGTCATAATTGTTGGCTTTTGCGACCATGCAGTTCCTTGACTGAGTGTGGCTTGCTTCTGTTGGTTGATTTTTACTGAGCCTTGCTGTGTCTTAGTGTGGAATGTTTCCATTTTTGGATGTCCATACCCTAATTTCTATTGCTAATGTCACCCATGAGTTAGCCGAATTTCTATTGTTGTTGTTGTTATCCTCACCTTGTGTGAATTGAGTTGAAACTGGTTGAAGAAGCAGGTTGTCAGGCACATGGTCGAAGAGGTAGGTTGTCAGTCCTATGATCATCTCTCTCCAGGTGAGAGAGTTTGTTGGGAATTGGTTTTCTCCCAAAGAGAGTCCAACACCAACTACAGATTTTTGATAATTCTTGATCCATCCTGTTGTCGAGACCCTGAGAGGGAGGTGAAGCAGCCGATGGACTTTGTGACAGTGAAGGTGTATAGTCTTGGGTGGAACAGGCATGTGGGGAATGAGAGTCTGTGAGTAGTGGGTGTAAGAAGAGTCCTGGAGATAATTCTTTTGGTTTCACTGTGCAGTTTCCTGTAACCTCAGCCTAGTCTAGGATTTCCTTTCCTTGGGTGGATATTAGTCCCATATCGGGAGTGACCCACTGCTGAGCATGATGAGCGATGTGGTCTATGGATGGGAGGTTCATGGAAGGTATGCACATAGTTGGTGGTGTTATTCCAATTGAAAGATAAGTATCATTTATGTGCTTAATTTTATATTATGCATGCCTGTGATGCTTGAATGTTATCATGTATTCCTTTGATTATATGAATTATTGTCTATTAGATTTCAATCTGTATGGTAGCAGTAACTCTGTGTTATGTGTTTTATTTCGATTAAAAATCATGTTATATATTTATATGTGAATGTTCTGCGTGGTAGTGTTACTCGACCTGTTGAATGGTCAGGGATGTTACAATTTGGTATCATAGCTAGGATAGATCTGAGTAGTGGCACTGCCCGACCTACTGGTGGTTGGGGATGTTACACAATCTCTGTGTGTAGTCGGGTCAAGAAACCATAGGAAGAAACCCTTTTCAAGAGAGGAGAATAATAGTCGTCCGATTGAGATCGATAGTCGATCATGACCATAAATTATTATGCCCAAAATTTTCATTCCTATGTTAAGATTCAATGGTTGTGACTAGATATCGGATCTATATCTATCCTGATCAATGACCAAGAAAAACCCTTAATTTAGAGTCCATGAATCAAAGAGAGTTAGATCCTGAGAAACTAAAAAGTCTGATCAATGGTCTATATCGGTGGAAGAAGATGATTGAAGTCCAGGAGAAACCTTGATTTCAGAGTCCAAAATGATAGTGGAAATACTCTTTAGAGTTTGTGTTTCAGAGAATAAGTTTGAAAATTATTCCACAAAGGGAGATCCGACCAACGATTTTGATTGGTTTTAGATGATTCATATAGATCGACGACATAGATTGAGGGGACATGGAGACCCATGGTCTAGAAGGATATGTGTGGTGGAGTTTGAGTGATTGTTATATTAAAGCCTTCAGGGTTAGAAGAATATGCCATAGAAAATGAGTCCGATGAAGGAGGGCAGCCAACGACCCAGGAGAATTTGGAGTGATCTAGATCGATGCTAAGAGAGCGACACATGGGTACTTTCTATTGAATATCATAGCAAGTCCATTGAATTTCTACAACAAGAGGAATTACAATAGAGTCGTATCGATAGACGACTAGGGTTTATTCAGATTCAGATAGCTCAGTGTCTCAAGAAGAGACACATGGTAGGTCACCAGAGTGACACATGGCAGTTGACAAGGCTTGGACATGACATTAGCCAATGGAAAGTGGACATGTTGTAGTGATGTGGATGAGTAAGCAAGTGACATGTGGAAAAGTAAGCCAGGGACACATGGAATCCACATGTAAGTCCCATGGGAAAGGCTTGGTGGAGTGAAAAAGAGGACAATGATGGTAACCATTGATCTTGTAAGATCGATGGTGGAGAAAGTTATACAATTTTGAAGTCTGAGAAGGACAATGAATACTATTAGAGAAAGTGTTTTAGAGTGTATTATCTTGCAAGATTCTGACAATAGAAATCTAAAAAAAGGAATGTGGGTGTTGAATCTAAATTGTCCATCGAGACACGACCAAGAGAGAGATATACCATCCGATGAGGAGAAAATTGATGGTGAGGAATTGAAGTTGTAGCACTCTGATGATAGATCTGTATCGTCATTTCAGCGACGATCAACGATGGGTTTTGAAATCTAGGAAGTATTTTGATAGCTCACGGAAGGATAAATATTCGATAATGTTAAGTTCCTGGTTATGACGCAAGGTCATATGGAAATGTAAAGGATAAATATATTAGAGATAAAGAGACAATGAATAAAGCTTTAGCACATGGTCATGGTGAAGGTCTCATGGAGACAAGAGCTTAATTTTGAGTGTTGAAGTAACTGAATAGGAATAACAGAGCATTTTAAACTCTGTTAGAATTGATCCAATGAATTATATAATCCAATGATCATGATTATGTTATATACATAAAGAGAATCGACGATTCATCTTCACTACCCTATTCTAACCACAAAGTCTTTGGGGAATATTCAAATAAATTGTGTATCTTATAACCTCAATGATATAATTTCATCTGTAAACTACCATGGATATTCCACTAGAACATTTCATTACATCATATCTTGTAATATACTGAAATATTATGTTTTGCAATTTATTTCTTTAGATTTTGAATCAATTATTACTACCTTATTGGTTATAATTTTTTTGAAAATAATTGAAATGTGAAAATGAAAGAAAAAATCCATAGAACACACCATCCTCACAATCAAGACAAGATGTATCTTGGGAAAAACAAAACAAGAGAAAAACCAAATAGAAGCTGAGGCAAGTGTGCTACTCTCTTTTCTTCAAATACGATATTCAAATACAAAGAAAGGGACACTCACTACATAGTTTCCTATGACATTAACATAGTTACCAACTTAACGAGAACTCTCATTTTTTTGGGGGTCATGTTTTTTACCCCATTTTTCAAAATGGTGCTATCGGTAGCACCCCCCTTCTCTTTTTAGGTGTTTTTTTAATATATTAAATTTTCTGATACAAATGTTTCCACTTTTTTTTTTAAATTCTTGTATTTTCATCTTTTTTCAAATTGTTCATTTTTTTTTTCCTCAACAATGTTTTTTCATCTATTTTCATTTTTTTTTTGGTTCAATGGTTTTTTTAATCATGTTTTCATGCTTCATACAATGTTAAAAATGTTGTACACCATTTATTTTTTTTAAATTAAGAATTTTCATATGTAGATTTTTACCTTGTACAATATTTTATTGCAAACATATTTTCAATAAAAGAACATAAAAAATACAATGGAAAATACACACATTACACACATATTTTTCCCCTGGAAACCCAAACTAGGAAAACCAACATATTCTATATTCATTCATAGCGCTACATTGTTTACAAGACAGTATACATATACGAGCCAACAACATCCAAAACCCTAACCCAATGATTTGGATTAGTCAACAACTGTAATTCCTTAACCAGAAATATAAAATCATTGGAAAAAAACCATGTGTCGAAAACCTCCCAACAATGGACACGAAAATCGAGGTGACAAGAAAAATGAGGCAAAAATACAACACATTTCCCTAGGCAAAAAAAATTCTCGGGGGCACTTCCCCCAAACCCCAGCGCATGGGTGGATATCTCCCCCCTTTGCGCCCAACGTAAAGTAGAAAACACTAGATCTAGTCATGCAAAGACTATAACACATACCCAAAACTCTCCCACTTTTTGTTTTTTTTGCATACAAGGGGTTATAGGGTTGCATAGTCAACAATCTAGGGTAGCAATGCCCATGGATCCTCTTACCAAGAGAACTTCTCAGTGCTCATAGATTTTGTTAATGAATCTGCATAATTCTTCAAAGTGTCCACCTTCATCAACAACACTTTATTTTCTTCAACCATGTTCTCACAAAGTGATATTGAATATCAATATGCTTTGTCTTTGAATGATAAGCCGATTTCTTCTCCATAAAAATTTGACTCAGACTATCACAATCTATTCTTATAGATTGTTGTACCAACCCAATACCTAAACACAATATTTGTAACCATGCTATTTCCTTACTTGCATGAGTGGCTTCCATGTATTCATCTTTTGTAGCTGAAAGTGCCACTATAGCCTGTCTTTTGCTCATACGACTGATTTCTCCTCCAAATAGGTTAAACACATACATGCTTGTATATATCCTACGATCCAAATCTCCAACCCATTCTGCATCCACAAAGCCATGTATGTCCAATGCTCCATCCAATCCTCGTCTTCCTTGGTATTACAATCCATAGCTAGAAGTGCCACACAAATACCTGAAAACCCTTTTTATTGTTGTCCAATGCTCCTTCCATGGTTTTGACATATACTTGCTCAAAACTCCCACTACATGTGCAATGTCCAGTCTCGTACATACCATTGCATACATCAAACTACCGACTTCACTCGCATATGAAACAAGAGACATCTCCTCCTCCTATGTCTATGTCTTGGGACACTAATATGCATATAACTTTACACCAACATGGGCATATAACCAACATGGGCATATAACTTTACACCAACTACCTTGACTAGTTTACATTCCTTCATATTAAACCTCTTCAATATCGTCTCAACATATTTTATCTGATTTAACCAGAGTTTCCTCCTTTTTCAATATCTTTTAATTTCCATGCCCAAAATGAAACTTGAAGCATTGCTATCCTTCATGTCAAATTTAGAGGACAACTGAGTTTTGAAATCTTGGATAATCTCCTTGTTTTTTCCTATCAACAACATGTCATCCACATACAAGACCAAATAAATAAAATGATAACAAATTAATTTAAAATACACACAATGATCCTCTTTGCTTCTTGTAAAGCGAAGTCCCAGCATATAAGTATCAAATTTTTTATACCACGTCCTTGGTGATTGTTTTAAACCATACAAGGACTTTTTCATCTTGCATACCAGCTCCTTCTTTTCCTTCATAGAAAAGCCTTCTGGCTGCTTGATATAGATTTCTTCTTCCATATCCCCATGTAGGAATTTTGTATTCACATTAATTTGTTCTACTTCAAAATCAAATGCAACATCAACAATTAACATAAATCTTATAGAAGTTAACTTGGCAACATGAGAAAAAATCTCACCAAAATAAATTCCCTCAACCTGGGAATAACCCTTTGCTACTAACCGATCTTTTTGTTTCTCCACTTTTCCTTCTGCATTCAACTTATTTTTAAATACCCATTTGTTTCCAATGAGATTTCTTCCAGTAGGAAAGTCCACTAGATCCCAAGCCTCATTCTTATCCAAGGCTTCCATTTCTTCATCCATGGAATCTTTCCAGATCTTTCCATCCTCTGAATCCACTTCCTCCCTGACAGTTTTAGGATCATCATCAGTAATAGACAAAGAGAAATTTGAATGGAAGTCAGATGGAGTATACCTTTTCGGTAGCCTTCTTTCTCAAACCGATCTCCTAAATACTGGAGTATGGGGATCTTCTTCTTATTATTCTTGTTCTTCTTTAGAGTCTGATTCGTCATCCTTTATATCAAAATCTATTTTCTCTGGTTCTTCCTTACTTGGTAGGACTTCATGTTTAACAACATCCTTCATTTCTCTAAATACCACATCTCTTCTATACACAACCTTCTTATTTTATGGGTTCCAAAGATTATAACCTTTGAGACCATCTTTATACCCAATAAAGATACACTTTTCATCCTTCTTATCTAGCTTTCTCTTGTTTTCCTTTGGAACATGAACATAGGTCTCACAACCAAATTCATTGAGATGTGTGAGAGAAGGTTTCTTACCAGTCCATACCTCTTGTGGATTCTTGTCATCTAACGTTGATGAGGGTGATTTGTTGACTACGTAACATGTAGTACCCACTGTCTCTTCCCATAATTCTTTCCGTAACTCGACATGACTAAGCATGCACCTTGTTTTTTCATCAGTGTCATGTTCATCCTCTCTACAACTCCATTCTGCGGAGGTGTATATGGAGTAGTCTTCTTCCTTGCTATACCGTACTTATTACATAATTCTTCAAATTCATTCCCGCAGAACTCTCCGCCATTATGTGTCCTAAACATCTTAATTATTTTCTCTATTTGATTCTCAACAATAGCCTTAAGCTCTTTAAACCTGTCAAAGACTTCATATTTCTTCCTGAGGAAATATATCCAAGTATTCCTTGAGAATTCATCTATAAATGAGACATAGTATACATATTTTCCCAATGATGGAATCGAGACAGGTCCAAACACATCACTCTGAACTAGCTATAAAATTGTTTCTTCCATCGTTGCACCAGACATGAATCTTACCCGATTCATATTCCCATATACACAGTGTTCACAGAAATCAAAATCCAGAGAGCAGTTACAAATATCTTCAACCATACCTTTACCATGTAGTAGTCAAAGACCCTTCTCTCCAATATACCCCAGTCTTTGATTCCACATCATAACCTTTTCTCTAGAGACTGTAGGAGTTATTTATTCTTCAACACCAATATCATGAATGATGTAACTATTACATCCATCACTAATAGTGCTTCCTTGCAGCTTATATAGATTTCCAAACCAAACTCCCTTCAGCAGCACCATTGCTCCTCGAACCATCCTGCAAGTTTCCTTTTCAAATATTGTTTTTGCCCCTGCATCGTCCATTTTTATTACAAAAATGAAATTTATGGCCAATCCTGGGATGTGTAGAACACTATGTTGTGTTCTAATCCTTCCATATATGAGCCTCAACTTGGATGTTTCTCGACCTATGATTCTGGTTGTTGAGTCATCAGCTAGGAAAACATTACCTCCATAATACCTTTCATATTCACAGAACCACTCCCTGTGGGGAGTCATATGAAAGGATTCACCTGAGTCAACCAACCATGCCTTATGATATACATATGTGCTTGAAGAACCCAAGTACACATTCCTCCTTCTTCCTTCGAGGTCTTTTCTTCTATAGAAGGAGATTCTTTAGACACCTTTTTTTTCTCAACTTTGGATCTACACTACTTCTTGTAGTGCCATTCTTTTCTACATCTCCAACATATCTTTACAAATTTTTTGGGAGACTTAGATCTTCCCTTAGACTTAGATATCCCATTTGAGGACTTAGAACTATTTCTTTCCTGGGAGTGTCCTCTTGCAAATAATGCATTTGTGCTCTGTCCTTCCATATTCTTCCATCTCATCCCCTTCGACAACAAAGATGAGACCACTTCATCAAAATTCAAAGTAGTTGTATTACTACCTATGGCCACAACCAGACTATCCCATGAGTCTGGTAAAGAGTACAGTAAACTGATACACTTATCTTTGTTTGAAATTTTAATCTCAACAAATACTAATTGACTTGTCACAATATTGAAGGTGTTCTAATGATCTTCCACTGAGTCTCCATGTCTCATCCTCGGGTTATACAACTTCTTTCTCCGGAATAGTTTATTTACCAGGGACTTAGACTGATACAACTTCCCCAACTTATCCCATAAATATTTGGCTGTAGCTTCCTCTGACACATTCAATAATACTAGATCTAAGAGACACAGTTGGATTGTGCTCTTCGCCTTTCGATCCAACTTTTTCCAGTCATCTACTGAAGTAACTGTAGGTGCAGTACTTGGATCCACCACGATCCACTTATCTCTTTCCATCAACAAATCTTCCATCTTGAGCTTCCATAGCTCAAAACGTTTCCCATTAAACTTCTCGATCTCCATTTTCGAACTGCTCGTCATTTATTTTAACCTGAAAAATCAATACCATATAACTCCCACTGTAACAAGGCCTATCACAGTCCCGAGCCAAACCCTTGACCATAAAGGTGTCCCCTGAAGCTAACAAAGCTTTAATACCAAATGTAGATTTTAACCTTGTACAATATTTTACTACAGACATATCTACAATAAAAGAACAAAAAAGATACAATGAAAAATACACACATTACACAGAGATTTTTCCCCTCGAAACCCAAACTGGGAAAAGAAACATAATCTATATGCATTTATAGTGCTACATTGTTTACAATACAATATACATATAGGAGCCAACGACATCCAAAACCTTAGCCCAATGACCTGGATTAGTCAACAACCATAATTCCTTAACCGGAAATAGAAAACCATTGGCAAAAAACCATGTGCCGAAAAACCGCCCAACAATGGACACAAAAATCAAGGTGACATGAAAATCGAGAAAAAAATACGACACATTTCTCGAGGAAAAAAACAATCTCGTGGGCACTGCCCCCAAACTCCCCCGTTCCCTCGACGCAACATAGTAGACACTAGAGTTAATCATGCAAAGACTATAACACATACCCAACATCATAAAATTATGCGTGCTTAATTAATTTATGGTCCCATACTTTTTAAATATAGCAAAAAATATCGTTTTTAACAAATTTTTGACCTTTACTTCAATACACAAAAACAAGTATACTTAAATAACATTATTTTTCAATATTTAGCTAAAAAATATAATTCATTTTTTTTTTTATAAATTAAAAACAAAAGAATTGAAATTAAAAAAAAAAAAAAAA
>ML792995.1:76931-131137 GCA_009831015.1 Picea engelmannii
ATGCATGAATCTCCAATTTTTGTGTTTTTTAGTGCATGTTGTTGGACAACTAAGAGGGGGGTGAATCAGTTGTTATTGTGCTTAAACAATTATATCCATTTTTAAATTCATTACAGAACTCTTAATGATGATCACAATAAATAAATAGTAGAGTATTCAACATCAATCACACACATGTACAATATAGAGATAGATATTCCTGAGGAAACCCATAAAGGGTGAAAACCTCTTCTTCTTTATATGATAATTATCTTCTATACATTATCATTCTTATGAGAAACTACTCATAATAAGGCTACCACCTCTGTTTTGAAATCTGCTACTTGCTAAGAACACCAACTCTCTGGTTTCGCTAGCACCCACTAGAAGGAAGTACCAACTCCCGAAATGTTCCAACACGAACTGGATGGAAGCACCAACTTCCAGTCATACAAGCACCGACCTATATATCAGAGAACCAATTTTCTCCCTTGCACCACCCTACCACCCTGGTTTCTCTAGCTACAACTAAATGGAATCTATAACTCCCTGCATTCAAGCACCTACTTGAAACTTTGAGGACAATAGTCCTCCCTAGCACCTCCCATCCACCCTGAAATATAATACTTTTCTTTCTGTGAATTTATTACAATGATTCAATAGTTGTTAATGGCTTACCAAGATTATCATTTTTCTGCTATGATGCTGTGCTCTGCCTGCATCAATGTCTTCCTACTTGCATCCTCTTCATCTTTTTGATCTTCTCCTCTGTCTCAAAATGCACACCTCGACTTTCTCTTCTTCTCATGGATATGCATTTCTGTTCTTTTCTTCTTCTATGCTTCAACTATTGCACCTCATGCTTCTACATGCATGCACTACTCACAACAACAATGACATGATCCCTTCTCTATTCTCCATTTTTATAGTCTCAGTGCACCTTGTGCCTTTTGCATGTGCTATCCACTACATGTTGTTCCTACGTTCATCATCACTCACACTTCTCATGAGGTCCTTTGGCTTCACTTGTTGTAAGAATCTTCGACCCCCTTCCATCTATCAGTCGACTCTATGATGAGTCTACACTCCACTGGCAGTGGCCTCGAGACTCTTCATCTTCTCTGCCGATCACCCTGAAGACTCTTCTAATTCTTTGGCAAATGCCATCACTTCGTTCTGGCAGTTACAGCCAGTCAAGTATGGCTACTTTGGTTGTTGGAGTCTTTGACTGGTTGAGATATTGTTGGAAGGCGAAACCAGAGATCAACAGTTTCTCGTGAATGATCCCTACATGGACTGGCACCAGGCGCAGGATGCCTCTCCAAAATACCACTGGCTGTGACCACAGGCCTAATAAAAAATGTGCTTTGCAATTTGTGTTTCAGGGATTCTGTCGTGAGTCTCCTTGACTCCTTCCTCTAGAATTACCGATACCCAGAATGAATCCTAGCTATGCTAGCTCCTTCCATTCACGTGACCACTAGCGATGACCAAGCACTTATCCATAAAGGGATTTTGCAATTCGTAATTTGAGAATACTATGTTGAGGCATCTCAACTATCCCATGTCGGAATCTCCAAAATGGAGCTTAGCAAATGCTAGCTCCTTCCCCTCACATGACCATCGGTGGTGACCACATTTTGCATTTCGAGAATTCTCTAATGAGTCGTCTCGACTCTCCATGTCACGAACTCCAAAATAGAGCTTGGATTCTCTAGCTCTGCTCCCCATCTCTCGATGATGTGACCACGAGATATGACTATTGGCTAGCCATTTGAGCACTTCTCTCTTCAGAGCAACAATCCATGATCTGTGGTGATCGAACAACTATCCTCCGCCCCAGAACTTCAGCTTTTGGGACTTTCGCAGAGTGTTGATGCTAAAACTCCCAAAACTAAACTCTCGAAATGCCATCACTCGATGACATGACATGATCTATGTGGCTTCCATGTGTCACTCTGAATTTTGATTTTCAGGTTCTTGAAATGCGGAATCATCTTGACACGTGTCGTTGTCTGATCGTGCCACGTGTCATTGCCGACGTAGTCTTCCAGTTGTCCTTTCTGACATGGTCTGCCACATTCACCTCCTAGATCTGACGGCCCAGATTTGTCCTTGATCCAATGACTAGGATTATTTTTCGATTTCTCATATCGCGAATTCAAGAGGTTAGGGAACCCCATTCCTTTGAATTTCCATTCAAGGAAAGGATGATCTTTCGCCATGTGTCCTTCTTGGATTGACGGTCCAGATTTTTCCTCGATCCAACGACTGAGATTATATCGCAGTTTTGCATATCGCGAGTTTGAGTGGTTAGGGCACCTCCTTCCTTTGACCTTTTAGTCAGTGAAATACTGATCTTTAGCCACATGTCCTTCTTGGATCGATAGTCTAGATCATTTTGCAATCTCTCATATCGTGAGTTCGAGGGTTATAGCACCTCCTTCCTTTAACTTTCTAGCCAGCGAAATGATGATCTGTGACTACGTGTCCTTCCTGAAGATGGATGGTTCTTCTGCTTTCAGGATTTTGGAAGCCCACTTCTCCTTGTACTTTAAATAATGTGCAAGTTCTCCTGGATCCAATGATGGTCAGACCCCATGCTTGGATCTAATGATCGAGATTTGTCCTCCATCTGTGCGCTCCTCTTGTCTAGACTTACGATGTCTTCCAAGCCTATTTTCCTTCACTTTTCTTGCCATCAATGACAAGCTCACTCCCAACTATAAACCTGCCAACAATATCCCCCTTTGGCATTGATGGCAACCCCGAAGGACTGCGCTAATATGTTTGGACCTCTAGCTATAGCATCCGGTATGGACCACTCCACTCCTTTTCTCCCCCTTTGACATCAATGCCAAAGAAAACATGCTCCCCCTGAGCTATTGTAGTACTTCGTCAGAGGTATCAGACATGCAACCAACGCATAATCCCCCTAACAAGATGGACTCTCTTAGGTGTGAGATGGGATGACACCCAACTTTTGACAAAGATATTCAAATGGTGTGTTGGCTAGGGTTTTAGTAAAGATGTCTACAATTTGTTCTGTGGTTGGAATGTAATGAACCTTAACAATATGATTGGTGATCTTCTCTCTCAGAAAATGGTATTTTATGGGAATGTGCTTGGTTTTGGAGTGGAATACAAGATTCTTTGACACACTTATGGCACTAGTGTTATCATAGTGAATTGAGATCGGTGCAGTATATTTTACCTCCAAGTCTGCAAGTGTCTAAATCATCCATAATACCTGAGTGAAACAAGTAGCAGCAGTAATGTACTCTACCTTTGTAGTTGACAAAGAAATGGAACCTTGAATTTTACTCAACCACACTACTAGAGAATCTCCTAAGAAGAACACACCTCCACTTGTTCTTTTTCTTTCATCCATGCAGTTATCCCAATCAACATCTGAGTAGACTTATCATTGAAATTTTTGATTCTTAGGATACCATAGGCCATAGTTCATTGTTTCTTTCGAATATCTAAATATTCTTTTGACAGCTAGCAAATGACTCTATTTGGGTGTTTCCCGATACCTTCCTACCATTCCAACAACATGCATTATGTCTGTACGAGATGCTGTGATATACAATAGGCTTCCTATCATTGACCTATATGAACTTTGATCAACATTAGGCGAGTCATCATCCTTGGTTAATTTGCATCCAGTAACTATAGGTGTGCTCATAGGTTTAGAATCTTCCATTTGAAACCATTTCAACATTTCTCTTAGATATTTTTCTTGAGAAAGAAATATTCCTTCAAAATTCTGAGTAATTTGTAGACTAAGAAAAAATGATAGTTCCCCTATCATAGACATTTCAAACTCAGACTCCATGGAAGAAGCAAACCATTGTACCAATGAATCATTATCACATTCGAAGATGATGTCATCTACATAGACCAACACGATGAGTAATTCATTACCCTCTGTTTTGATATATAGAGTGTTGTCAATTGTTCCTCTCTTGAACCCTTTGTCTTGGAGATACTTATCCAGTCTATAATACCAGGCATGAGGAGCTTGTTTTAACCCATATAAGGCTTTCTTCAACTTGCATACTAGGCCAGGATTATCTGTCAGTTCGAAACCCTCTAGTTGTTCGATATAAACTTCTTCTTTTAAATCTCCATTTAGAAATGTTGACTTGACATCCATTTGATAAACTTTAAACCTTTTATGACAAGAATAGGAAAGAAATATTATGATCGCTTCTAGTCTTTCTACTGGTGCAAATGTTTCATCAAAATCCAGTCTTTCTATTTGAGCATATCCCTTGTAGACCAATGTTGCTTTGTTCCTGACAACTTGTCCCTTCTCATTCATTTTGTTCTTAAATATCCATTTGGAACCAATGATATTTTTACCTTCAGGTCTAGGAACCATCTCCCACGTATTGTTTTTCTCAATATGATCAAGTTCATCATTCATGCCTTGAACCTAATGGTCATCTTTGCTAGCTTCATTAAAATTCTTGGGTTCCAGCATGGATATCAAGGCTATATGTGATTGTTTGATGTTTTTGATTATCTTTCTCCTGGTTTGTACACCTTTGTCTTTTTCACCAATTATCTGACTTGTAGGATGATTCTTTTGAGTGATTCTGGAGGAGGAATTTGATGTTGTCTGCTAATTTGAGTCTGTCTGAATATTTGCATCTTCATCTGGCTCAGAGTCTTCTTGTTTTGATTCTTGGACCTGTTCATCTTCAACTTCATCTATATCCTTTGTTGTTGATTCAATATTGTTCACCTCTCTTACTCGGATTCCTTCATCAACTTTTATGTCAATACATTCAACCAATCTATGCAACCTCTTATTATAGCATCTGTATCCTTTACTGTTTGTATCATACCCTAAGAATATGCCTTCATCAGCCCTGTCATCATACTTTCCAAGGTTCTCATCATTATTCTTTATGTAACACTTACTCCCAAAGACTTTGAAGTGTTTGATTGAAGCAGGTTTCCCATACCATAGTTCCTAGGGTGTCTTGTCAGTGTGTGGTATGAGGTGGGATTTGTTAAGAACATGGATTGTTGTGTGTATTGCTTCTACCCAGTAGGTTTGACCAATGTTCTTCTCATTCATCATTGACCTGGCCATTTGCTGCATTGTTCTGTTTTTCCTCTCAACTACTCCATTTTGTAGTGGAGTTCCTGGGATTGTGTATTCTCTCTTGATCCCATGTTTATCACAGAATTATTGAACTCACTTGATATAAATTCACCTCCTCTGTCTGATCTTACTTCCTTTAACTTCTTGCCTGTTTGATTCTCAATTAAAGCCTTAAATATTTTAAATTTCTAAAATTCTTCAGCTTTTTCCTTGAGAAGGGCAACCCAAGTTAGTCTGGAGTAATCATCAATTATCAGCATGAAGTAGTTTTCTTTCCCTGTGCCTTCATGTCTTGATGGTCCACAAAAATCCATATGAACTAGTTGGAGAGGTTTCTCTGTTGAAGTAGAGCTCTTGGATTTAAACTGTGTTCTAGTTAGCTTTCCTACTTGGTAGGGTTTACACATAGAATCTTGTGGCTTTGATATTCTCGGAAGATATTTTACTGCCTAAAGATTTTTGAGCTTTATTAAGTGCTCAAAGTTTAGATGTCCAAATCTCCTATGCCATAACCAACTCTCATCATGTTTTCTTAGATGAGACTCTTCTCTATCTTCTTTCAACACATATACATTATTTTATGTCCTTATGCCTTTAGCCACTACTTGTCCTGAGTTTACAAACTTTATCTTGCAGTCCTTGGAAGTGAAAACCACTTCACATCCTCTATCCCACATTTGACTTACACTAAGTAGATTATGTTTTCGCCCATCTACAAGAAGAACATTCTGGGATTTTCCTTTGCCATTACTTAGACTCACCATCCCTTTACCCTTGATTTTACCTAGAGAATCATTTCCAAAGGTCACGTTTCCTGATTTTCTTTCACTTAGAGATAGAAAATTACCTTTGTCTCCCATCATATGTTTGGAGCAACCACTATCAATATATCAGGGGTTTTGTTGTCTTTGGGCTGACATCACTAGTCCACACTTGTCATTTTATTTCATCTTCCAAACCTTGAAATTTTCAACAGAGGGGTTCAAATCTGGCTCGTAGTTCCTTAAGTGACAGTCTCGAGCTTTATGTCCAAAATTATGGCAGGTGTAACATTTTGGTTCATTGAATAAAGGATCATAACGATTTTTATGCTTAAACTATGTCCTTTTTCTAGCCATCACATTATTTACAGTCTGTGACTGTTTGTTACTTGGCTATCTCATTCTTTGTTGTAGTAGATATCTATTCCTTGAATATTTTGATTGCTCATATTTAAATCTTAAAGAACAGTTTACACCTTTGTGACCAAAGTTAGAACATAAATAACAATATCCATAGAAAAATCCTTTGTACCTGGAAAATGGTTTTCTTCTTTGAGAAGGTCGATTTCTTCCATGCTGATGATTTCTTTGAACATAGAGTACATTATTTTTCTGATCTATAGTTTCAGTTCTGGTACCTCTTTTGTTACTCCTCTTGGGCAGTTGATTATCTTCTTTTGTTTCTACAGGTTGTTTGTTGTCACTAGTGGTAGATTTGACAAACTTGATGGGTTATTTGTTTCTTGGTTGATCACTACTTGATCCCTTTTCATAGCCCATACCCGTTTTCAGCTTTGGGTTTCTTTGTTGATTCAGAATGGTGGCCAATTCTTCTGAGGCTTTGATACTGATGATACAAGGCTTGAAACTTCTCCAACTTGTTCCTAGTTTTCACTACCTTTTCCATAGTTTCACATCTTGCCTTCTTTTCTGATAACTGTTGTTTCACAATGTATTTTATTTTCTTTGCCTCTTCTAATTCCACTTTTAGTAGGACAAAGTCTTCATCAAGTTCTTTACTACCTTTCTTGAACTATATCAACAATCATTTTTGTTTTCTCTTCTTAATTCTGAGTCTGTCAATCTCTTCCAGTGCACTGATCAGTTCTCCTTCCATATCAACCACAACTTCTTATTCATCGGCATCACTTCCTATGATTTTATTGTCATAATCCTCTTTGGCCATAAGCATGAAGTCATTTAGTTTATCTTCAATAGAGGAGTCATTGTCTTCATCATATGAAGGATCATCATCATTGTTTACACAAACTTTTCTTCTTAAAATTATTATCTTTAAAGAAATTTTTGTTTTTGTGCTTCTCCTCATCATCATATGTCTGATCCTTTATTTTGTGAGGAAATTTGTTTGAAAAATGGCCTATCTTACCACAGTTGAAACATTTGAAAGGCATATTATCTTTGTATTTGCCTGATCCCTTCTTCAGTCTTCTCAGAAATTTTGCTTCAATTTCCTTAGGCTCAGAATCCTCATTCTTGTCTACTTTAAATGATGCTTCTCTGGAGGTGGGTTTATCTTTAACTATTCTCATTTCATATGCAGTCAATGTTCCTAGAAGTTTATCGAATGCCAAGGCTTTTAGATCATAAATTTCTTCTATAGCAGAGACCTTCAGGTTGAACCTATCTGGTAAAGATCTCAAAATTTTCTGAACTAAAGAGGGTTCCTCAATTTTTTCACCAAGTTCTTTCATTGCATTTACCAATTCTTCAACTCTCAGAAAGTACTTTCCAATAGTTTCATCCTCTTTCATCTTCAGCTTTTCAAACTGTACTCTGTAGTTTTGAAGCTTGGCGTCCTTTACCTTCTCATTACCTTCATAACTGTTAATGAGTTTGTCCCACATTTCTTTGGCAGTTTCTAAGTGCATAACTTTTACAAATTCTTCTTCTACAAGCCCACTCAGAATAACATTCATAGCCTTAGCATTGAAGCTAAATTCTAGCTTATCATCCTTATTAACTAGTACAATTGGTTTTACATAACCAGTCTCTACCACATCCCAGACATCTGCACCTAAATCCATTATGTAGGTTCTCATTCTAACTTTCCAGAAGGAAAAGTTTGTTCCATTGAATAGAGGGGCCTTATTGGTTGAAGTTCCTTCATGGATTGACATGTTTAAGCTCTAGGATATACCCTTAGATAAAAGGAGCCAGCTCTGATACCAATTGTTGGACAATTGAGAGGGGGGGTGAATCAGTTGTTACTGTGCTTAAACAATTATATCCATTTTTAAATTCATTATAGAACTCTCGATGATTATCACAATAGATAAGCAGTAGAGTATTCAACATCAATCACACACATGTACAATACAGAGACAAATATTCTTGAGGAAACCCATAAAGGGTGAAAACCTCTTATTCTTTATATGATAATTATCTTCTGTACATTATCATTCTTATGAGAACCTACTCATAATAAGTCTACCACCTCTGTTTTTCAAGCCGCTACTTGTTGAGAGCACCAAATCTCTGGTTTCTCTAGCACCCACTAGAAGGAAGTACCAACTCCCGAAATGTTCCAACACCAACTGGATGGAAGCACCAACTTCTAGTCATATAGGCAACGACCTATATATCAGAGAACCAATGTTATCCCTTGCACCACCCTGCCACCCTGGCTTCTATCGCTGCAAGCAGATGGAAGCTATAACTCCCTATGTTCAAGCACCTACTTGAAACTCTGAGGACAACAATCCTCCCTAGCACCTCCCATCCACCCTAAAATATAATACTTTTATTTCTGTGAATTTATTACAGTGATTCAATAGTTGTTATTGGCTTACCAGGCTTATCATTGTTTTGTTATGCTTCTCTGTTATGCCTGCATCTGTGTCTTCCTGCTTGCATCCTCTTCATCTTTCTGATCTTCTCCTCTGTCTCAGCATGCACACCTCGACTTTCTCTTCTTCTCATGTATATGCATTTCTGTTCTTTTCTTCTTCTATGCTTCATCTACTGCACCTCATGCTTCTACATGCATGCACTACTCACAACAATAGAGACATGATCCCTTCTCTGTTCTCCATGTTTATAGTCTCATTGCAACTTGTTCCTTGTGCATGTGCTATCCATTGCATGTCATTCCTACGCTCATCATCACTCACACTTCTCATGAGGTCCTTTGGATTCACTTGCTGTAACAGTCTTCGACCCCCTTCCATCTCTCAGTAGACTCTATGATGAGTTTACACTCCACTGGAAATGATCTTGAGACTCTTTGTCTTCTCTGTCGATCACCCTGAGGACTCTTCGAATTCTATGGCAGACGCCATCCCTTCGTTTTGGCAGTTATAGCCAGTCAAGTATGGCTTCTTTGGTTGTTAGAGTCTTTGAACAGTTGAGATCTTGTTGGAAGGTGAAACCAGAGATCAACAGTTCCTCGTGAATGCTCCCTATGTGGACTGGCACTAAGTGCAAGATGCCTCTCCAAAAGACCACTGACTGTGACCACATGCTTAATCAAAAAGGTGCTTTGCAACTTGTGTTTTGGGGATTCTTCCATGAGTCTCCTTGAATCCTTCCTCTGGAATTCCCGATACCAGGAATGGAGCCTAGCTATGCTAGCTCCTTCCATTCACGTGACCACCGATGATGACCAAGCGCTTATCCATAAAGGGCTTTCGCAATTCGTAATTTGGGAATCCTATGTTGAGGCATCTCAAATATCCCATGTCGCAATCCCCAAAATGGAGATTAGTAAATGCTAGCTCCTTCCCCTCACATGACCACCGGTGGTGGCCACAACCTACGCCAGAAAGCGTTTCTCATTTCTCATTTCGGGGATTCTCTGATGAGTCGTCTCGACTCTCCATGTCACGAAATCTGAAATAGAGCTTGGCTTCTCTAGCTCTGCTCTCGATCTCTCGACGATGTCACCACGACATATGACCACTGACTAGCCATTTGAGCTCTTCTCTCTTCATATCAACGGTCCACAATCTGTGGTGATCGGATGACTATCCTCCGCCCCTGAACTTCAACTTTCGAGACTTTGGGGGAGTGTTGATGCTAAAACTCCCAAAAATAAACTCATGGAATGACATCACTCGATGACATGACATGATCTGTGTGGCTTCCATGTGTCACTTAGAATTATGATTTCCAGGTTCCTGAAATGCCGAATCATCTTGACACTTGTTGTTGTCTGATCATGCCACATGTCATTGCTGGCGTAGTCTTCCACTTGTCCTTTCTGACATGGTCTGCCACATTCACCTCCTAGATCTGATGGCCCACATTCGTCCTTGATCCAATGACTAGGATTATTTCGTGATTTCGCATATTGCAAGTTCGAGAGGTTAGGGAACCCCTTTCCTTTGACTTTCCAGTTAGCGAAAGGATGATATTTAGCCACATGTCCTTCCTGTATCGATGGTCAATATTTTTCCTTGATCCAATGGCTGAGATTATATCGCAATTTTTCATATCACGAGTTCGAGAGGCTATGGCACCTCCTTCCTTTGACCTTTCAGTCAATGAAATGTTGATCTTTAGCCACGTGTCCTTCTTGTATCGACAATCCATATCATTTCGTGATCTCACATATCACGAGTTCGAGGGGTTAGAGAACCTCATTCCTTTGACTTTCCAGTTAGTGAAATGTTGATCTGTGACTACGTGTCATGCTCGAAGATGGACGGTGATGCAGGAGCATCTCTCCACATCAGCCAACCAGCCAGTCGCGTCAGCACGCATGCATTCAAATGCTGAAGGGGAGGCGCAGTCTCATTTAAATTTTGAAATTGAATGTAATTAATATTTTAGGTTGGTGAACCATGGAAGTCGTGCCTTTGTGCAGGCTATAGTTAAGATCAACTTTAATGCTAAATCGGTTGAGATCTAGATCCAGATGCTGGACTAGACAACCATTTATTGTAATTGAATAGAGTAGGTAGACCTGGAGGGAAGCGCTCGATGAGCCCCTCAGGTAAAAGAGATTTTTAGATCTCATTTCGGTAGTGAGAGAAGAAGATGAGTAGGAGGAAGAGAAGAGCCAAAGAGAGCTCGGGAACACCATTGTAATTATAGGCATTTGCCATTGTTAATAAAAATAGAAGCAGTTTTTCCTGCATGATATTCTGCGTTATATGGATGTCTGTGTGTGTTCTTTCATATGCCGTGAATGTGTGTGTTAGTGCATTTGCAGGTTGTTTGATTTCAGGTGAAGGTCTTTGAGGTTTCATGCCAGGAGGGCATGGCAGAGTACTGCGGTCTCTGAATACCAGTTCACTGGGGATGCACTTTTGAACACTACGGGTTCAGACAAAGGCGTGCTGAGGCACAAGGACTGAAGTCAACAACTCAGGAGGAAGACCTCAAGGTTGGTGAATACCTTAGAGGCAAGGTTGTGTGAGAGAAAACACAGTTGTAGACATAATTCTGTTGAGGATTTTGTAAAGCTCTGCCAGTGGGCATTGAGCGTTTGCACTGCAGTGCATTGAAGGGAGAACTCTGTGAGAGTTTGAAGACAAAAGACAAAATCTCTGAGGAGTTCTCTAGAGCTCTGCCAGTGGGCATTGAGCGTGTGTACAATGGTGCATAGAGGAAGGAACTCTGCTGGGAGTCCAAGAAGAAGGAAATAGAATCACTGAGGATTCTGTGAAGCTCTGCCAGGTGGGCATTGAGCTAGTGTATAGGTGCACAGGTGAAGAAGACCGAACCGTTGAGTGTTCTGTGGAAGAGAAGGAACTCTGTCAGGAGGGCATCAAGTCAGTGTGCAGGCAGGCATAGAAGAGGAAAGAACACTTTGAGTTCTGTGAGCTAAAGGGAGGGTCCACTGAAGGATCTTCATTGGGCTGCTGAACAACCAGAAGGATTCAACAAGGAGTTGCTTGAGCAAAAGGAGCCAGGAAGGCATCCATTTCATTCTCCATCTGAAGGAGAAGAAGGAAAAAATCCCTCAATGGGTCTGAGTATTCGAAGAAGCTCAGGAGAGACAGCGCGGTGCATGTGCAAAGACTCTACAGGAGGTAGAGGTCAAATCTTCAGAGGTTCGAAGAACAAGCTCGGGAAGAGAAGCGACAGTCGTCAGATCGGCTGGAGAAGGAAGAGATTTCGATCGTTGAGGAGTTTACATCCAGGATAAGCTTAGGGGGAGCCTACAGAAGGAGGAGTCCGTCATCCGTCGGATCTCACTTAGAATTCCCGTAAGTCATTGGATCGTGAGAAGTTGCGCAGAGTTTAACCTCTGGAGTAGGTGCGCAGGAGAATGGATCTGGGCGTCATATCTGGAGCGGAAAATCCCGCTAGCCGTCAGATTGGGCAGGAGTAGCACGAGGGTTAGCCATCGGGATATCGACACTCAGGAAATCGGGATTCCTGAGGTCGCGAGAACTGAGACATCAAAAGTATCGAAATCCCGACAAGATCCGAACCGTCCATCAGTGGGATGCGCGTCAGGAGATTCCGAGGAGTCGGAGTTCGAAACATCCGGGATTTCGAAGGTAAGAAACCCTTGCAGTCTGGAATCGCGATACACGAAAACCCGATCAGTGGGGGGCCAGCTGTCAACGCGTCAGGGCTGAGGAAAGGTGCCGTAGTGGGAGCCAGCTATCATCACAGTAGGAGGAGGACAGAGCCATAGTGGAAGCCAGCTATCAGTGTAGCGGAGAGTCGGGGATCGACATATCAGGGATTCTGTGGACGCGAAACCTTTGCATTTTGGAATCGTGAACCCCAAAACCCCGATGGGAGGATAAGACCGGGGTCATAGGTTAAGGGTCATATGGACCATTGTGTAGCTGGAAGGGGCTAAAGCTCGGGAAAGGAGTATATCGGGAATCGGAGAATCGTGAATCCCGTGGGCGTATGTAATTTGACATCGCAAACCCCGAAACCCCGATGAGGGGTAAGGTTGTGGTCACGGGGTGATGGTCACGTGGACTAGGGCTTAGCCTGGAGGGCTAATGCGATAAAGGCGCATCGAGAATCGGAGAGTCGAGAGGACAGTGACTCTCGACAGCAGAAATCGTGAAACTGCGAAACCCGATATTGAGTCGGGGATAACCACGGTAAAGTGTAGAAGGCCGTGAGGGTGAGCGAAAGGACCTGTGGATCGGGTGTTTGACAGGGATTTCACTCAGGAACCTAAAGAGCTAATTTGGCTCAGCAGAAAGGGGATTTTTTATCGAGCCTGAGAGTGGGTGAGCTGGAGTGTAGCCCTCGCTTGCGTCAGACGGTCCTACTGCTTTCAGGATTTTTAAATCCCACTTCTCCTTGTACTTTAAAGAATGTGTAGGTTCTCTTGGATCCAACGACGATCGAACCCCACTCTAGGATCTAACGCCCAAGATCTGTCCTCCATTTATGTGCTCCTCTTGTCTGGACTTATGATGTCTTATGAGCCTGTTTTCCATCGTTGTTCTTAACATCAATGACAAGCTCACTCCCAACTATAAAACTGCCAACACATGTATGGTAAATTTGAACAACTTTGTAAAAGTGAGTTGTTAGATGATTTTTTAGTGTGAATTACTCTAGTTATTGTACAAACACAAATCAATTGAAAGAATAAAGAACAATTTTCATGCATGTTGAGCAATTCATGTGTAGGGTGATGAAACATTTCAGTATTTGTAAATTGATTGAAATTTTGTTTGCCATTTAAGAGTGACGCAACATGAGTGTGGTCCATCCACATCCCATAAACTCTAAAACAAAACATTTTTATAATACATTTAGTTGATGTGTATACTTTCTTTAAGTGATATTTATAGTTTAACCTATAAAATGTTACATGATTATATAGAACTTTAACCTCAAC
Source organism: Picea engelmannii (assembly GCA_009831015.1). Classification (NCBI taxonomy): domain Eukaryota; kingdom Viridiplantae; phylum Streptophyta; class Pinopsida; order Pinales; family Pinaceae; genus Picea; species Picea engelmannii. The sequence goes on from ML792995.1 coordinate 90,583, forward strand.
ACAACAAACTAATTCCATTATACCATAAATTTGAGCTGAAATAAATATATGAATCAATAAATGACATATACATAAAACATATAATCAATTATAATAAACTTCAAGTCCAATGCAAAGAGAATTTTAAAGTAAAAGGAAAATATGAACCACTAAATCCCATCTAAAAAACTCTTGATTATTATTTATAATAATGCATGACTACTTGCATGAGTAATAGATTTGTTCCATAATTAACATTTAATGGTTTCTAGTTTCGACTTAATGTTGTAACAAATGCTTTTAATGATAGGATAATGTGACCAGTTCATAGTATATATGAACTAACAATTTTATTGATGTCGATAAATAATAAATGGTGAAAATTGATAATGATAAGCATCATGATTTTTATCAAGACCATAAATAGTATTAAATTTCATTGTGAGGTTTATTGGGTTTGCTTCTAAAATATCATAAAATATTATGAATGTTTAATTTTTTTTTAATTTTTTTTAATGACTTTGTGTTTAAGATAATAATTAATATTTTAATTAATAATTATTTTAATTTTAATTAAGTTAAATTACATATACTGATCACAATACTTACTAATAATTAATCAAAATTGTGTAATGGGAAACCAAATACAATTTTGTTTTCCAATGAAAAAATTCTAACTTCATATTAAGAAAGAAACAAGTTACATTCAATACGTATGTAAATCATCAATAAATAAAAAGATACTCTAACACAAAGTTCATCTTTAAATAACTCTATTTAATAGTATTTTAACGTGTAAACTAACTATCCTATATTATCTCAAAATGGCACAAAATCCTACATAAAAATGGTAGATTTCCATAATGGTGAAACTAAAATTATAGTAAAATTGTCATTTCAAAAGTCTTATATTTCAAGACAGGTCATTAGAGATACATAACATAATAGAATTAAAGGGAGAAAGGTACCAAGATCTGATCCTATCCTCCCTCTGATATTTCTAAATCATAATACTAAAAAATTCAATCCAGAATTATTCAAGTGAATTGGCAAAGGTAAAATAAATTTAATTAAATAAATATATATTAGAATTAGATTACGATAAATGACAAGGGAGAACTTTGTAAATTTGGAACTTGGGGTACTATAAGTAATGGGGTACTATAAGTAATGGTTTATATTGAGATACTAATTATGAGTGATATATTTATTGATAGATAATTATATATTAAAATTAGATTATGATAAATGACAAGGGAGAACTTTGTAAATTTGGAACTTGGGTAATATAAGTAATGGTTTATATTGGGATATTAATTATGAGTGATATATTTATTGATAGATAATAAAAATGTCAATTGTGTATCTCTTTTACATAGATATTTATTGATAGATAAAAATAAATGTCAATTGTGTATCTCTTCTACATATATATTAATGGATAGATTAAAAAAAATGTCGATTGTGTATCTCTTCTATATCTATTGAAAACAAACTAAAATTCATTAGAATTTCTTATCCCTTGTACCTTAGTTGATCAAATAATATAGATTGTACATTTGTGGAAAGATGAGAGTAGAAGATATTTATTGATAGATAAAAATAAATGTCAATTGTGTATCTCTTCTACATATATATTAATGGATAGATAAAAAAACATGTCAATTGTGTATCTCTTCTACATCTATTGAAAACAGACTAAAATTCATTAGAATTTCTCATCCATTGTACCTTAGTTGATCAGATAATATAGATTGTACATTTGTGGAAAGATGAGAGGATGAGGGACGCCATCAGATAATATAGATTGTACATTTGTAAAAATATGAGAGGATGAGTGAAGCCAACAATTTGCAGAGGATAACACAATTCAAATATTGAAATACATGTGTAACTTGATTAAACAGTTATATTGTACCATGTTTAATTTACCTTCCATGCAAATAATTCCCTTGGAATGGATATTAAGAGGGACAATATTATGAAAAGGGAAATAACATCCCATATCATTATATTTGAATCACAATTATCACTATATATCCTATGGATAGTTGTAATTTACATGTATACATTTTTAAAAGAATGTTTGGGAAGCATGTAACATTCGATCTTCAAAGAGATTTTTCAATGTCTTTTTAATGAAAATTGTGCACCTAATTTAATTAGGTGCACTCATGTGTTTGTTTATAACATAAGATGATCATGTTGTATTTTTATGTGCAGTGATTAAGATATCTATACGGAAATATCTACATAGAAAAGCCTCCACAAAATAATAATATAGAGGTTTACAACTCTATTTTTGTTGAAAAATAATTTCATAGTGCAATTAAGGTAATAGAGTGCACCGATACATTAAAAACATTGCACACACCAAAAAATATTAATATAACTAGACATTTTATTTGCAAATGTGCTTAAAAATAAACCAAAAAAAAGAAAGGAATTTCATTTTGTAAAAGTGACTTAAACAAAACCCTAAACCCTAATCCATTGTTGTGTCAAAATTTAGAGAGAAGGCATGTGCAAGAGAGATTTATAAGGTAAAAGTTCAATGCTACAAACCCTAGTCTTGTTGTTTCTTTCATTTTATTTTATATTCGACAATTCTCCTTTTAGGCGTTTAGTTTCTACAATGAGATTTATGTTTGGGATTTGAGGTATCTATAAGTCTCAATAATTATTTTGATATAAAACATATTTTAATAGAATGTCACCCTTTATTTGCATCCTAAACCTTGTCTCTATCATGACTCTTTTTAAAAGTTTTTGCAAACTTTGTGGTGTGCATTGTTACAGTAAATACATATTGATGCATTATTAACGTATGGTGCATTACTAAACCATGTTATTTTAAAAAAAAATCAAGTTTTGTGGTGCATGTTGTACAATAAATAAACATTGGTCATTGGTGTGTTATATAGAGAATGTCACTTGCCCTACCAACTTTTTTTTAATGTTTTTGAGTTATATGATGATAGAATATATTTAATTGTGTGGGTATTTTATTGTTAAATAGGGTTGATAGAAGATCGAGTTTTTTTTTAGCAACAAGCTATAACATCTCTCTCTTGCGCTCACTGAATGAACTTATTCTTTGAGGACACTTGCTTGCGGGTGATCCAGATTATTATACTATTGGTTGTTCGATTATGATTATGAGGCATTATGGATATGATGATATGTTATTTTGTTATATTTACATATACAAGTGCTATTGACTGGGTCCTCCTGAGTGTGTAGGACTTTGGACCTCGAGGATGCAGAGGCATCGATGAAACCCCTTGGACTCTGGATCGATTTAGGGAGTGGACTATTGGGGATTGATTTTTGTTGATATGCCATATTTACATCTGATTAGATGTTAAGAGGATTGATTATTATTGATGACATGATTTTTTGATGATTTAGGATGACGATAGATTGCCGACCAAACTCACATTTGGAGTAGAGGGTTCACACAGGACAACCATAGATTTGAGGGAGAGGTGTGGACAACAAACCTACCACAGCCTACTAGCACTCTCGTCATCGCTCGAGATGTAGGTTAATGATTACCTAGTTCGAGAAGACCCATGATACCGTGAACACAGGTTGCGACAGTCGCTAACGATGATTCTAAGGGGGCCGCAATAAGGTAGGGTCCTTATTCCTTAGAGGCCCTTAGTCTCCCACAAGATCACCTGACAAATTATTGACTCCATAGGTTTTTTATGTCTACCAAGTCAGTCAAGAGGCAAGTGGCACCCTTGGAGCACGTGGTGCATCTCGAAGGGCATGTCGTGCAAGTAAAACAAAAAGAGGCGAGTGACACCCTTGGAGCACGTGGTGCGTCTTGAAGGGCACGTCGTACAAGGAAAATGGAAAGTGGTGACTGGAACCCTTGGAGCACGTGGTGCGTCTTGAAGGGCATGTCACGCAAGGAAAACAAAAAGTGGCGAGTGGCACCCTTGGAGAACGTAGTGCATCCTAAAGGGCATGCCACATTTTCAATTGGTAAGTGAATAAACCTAGACAGCCTTAGAATGAATGATGTGTCAAGTAAGATTTAAAAACGATCTCCCTAATAAAAAATGTCTCCCAACTTAGGAAATTAAAATCTAGATCTAAGTGATACCTGTGGTAAAAATAAAAATAATAATAATAATCATAATTAAACATGTGACGAGAAGGGGGTAAGAAATTCAATTAATTTATTAAAATCAATTTACTTTGGGGGATTAAATTTAAAAAAAAAAAAAATGGTTGTTTTTCCACATGTGCTAATTAAATTTTATTAATTAAAAAGAGAAAGAGGTGGTTTTTCTACACTTGCTAATTTGAGTTTTAGATAAAAAGGGAAAAGAAGGGAACTTAAAAGAAATAGGAAACTAAGGGAAAAAGGGGAAACATAAAGAAAAAGGGAAACATAAGGAAAAAGTTGAATGACTAAATTAGTAAGGAATCTTGACTTTAAGAAATTTCTAATTATGAACTCAACTAGGAATTTAGTAAAGGTGTAAGTCATTTAAAATGTGTAAGGGAATTTGGGGACACCAAGGAGCGATTTTATGAATGCTTCTAGGTGGGTGAGGGAAATAGGAGTAATTAAATAATTAATGAAATTAATTTCTGGTACAACTAGGGGGATGGGTAACATGTGTACAGGGGAGGTTTTTCTAAATTAAATTAATGAAAAATAAATTAAATGGGAATTTGGGAAAGAAATCTCTTAGAAACTCTATAAAAATGATGGAGGAGGAAGAGTATGGATCTGAACTTTTATGTGTAACATTACGCTGCAAAATGTTTTTCTTGACAAATTTATCTTGTGGGAGTTGGGATGCCCATCTCAGGTAACGAGTGGTAGCTCGACCTTGCGAGGTGAGCTGGGTGATATCTATTCTTTGGTTTAGTGTGCATGGCCCCTTTGTAGCTTTGGGGGCTCACGGGGAAGAAGAGTACCCCTAGTGTTGGTTGGGAGGTATCGGTGAAGTCACATCAGTCGAGAAGCAAAAGATGGATGCAGCACGCATGGTACAACGAATCAGAGTTGTCGCCTTGGGCTATGGTACACATGTGTTTATTTTTTCATGGTAGATTATTATTGTTCTTGCGCTTTCATTATTGTACTTCTGTTGTGTAAATAAATGTGTTTTACTCAGTGATTTTAATCGAGAACTTAAAGTCATCATAGTTTTATGCTCGCTACTTTTGAATTGATTTCCTTGGAAACCAAATCCCTGAGTGCTATGACTGTTCTGTTTTGTTTTATTGATTATTATGAAGAGATTGTGCTTTATCTCCCGTTCTTATCCCTAGATCATTAGTCCATGCCTCAACAGTCGGCTAAGAGCCGAATCGACGGTCGTGAAGGGCACGTCGCAATTGCCCTTCACAATGTTTCTTTTTAAACTATTGTGACTGTGATTAAATTCATTTGTTTGACAGTTACCCATTTATGATAGCATTGTTTTAACTATTTGTGACTGCAATTGAAATTACTTTTGATTGTAAACAATTGTATGACAACATTCCTTGTACCTCTTTGTGACTGTGATTTGAATCTTCAAACATCGTTTTTATTTGCCTATTATTGAATGTGAAATGGGTATAGCCACTTACATTTTGACTGTGAGTTATATAGCCATTCGAATTCACAACCACCAATTTTTATATAATGACTGTGAATTTACATAGCCAATTCAAATGCAAAATTATGTATTGTCTTCATTTTAATGAAATGATCATCTATGTTTTTGGTGAAATGATCTTTGCATTTTAATGAAATGATCCTTTGGGTTTTGATAAAATGATCTCTACTTTTTTGGTGAAATGACATCAACATTTTTAATGAAATGACCTCTTCATTTTTGATGAAATGATCTCTGCGTTTGATGAAATGATCTCTCCTTTTTTTTATAAAATGACCTCTGCATTTTTAATGAAATGATCTCTGTGTTCTTAATGACCTCTACATTTTTAATGTATAATTGCAATATAATTGTGATAATGCGTGTATATAGATTGTGCCAAGGATAATACATTTAACTCAACAATTAATTTTTAATAGACAGTAATGACATATTGAACTCCGCTAACATTCAGTGGATATCGATACATTGATTGACAACTTTAGACAATGTATCATATTGTTTAAGGACAACTATTTAATTAACGACAATAAATTGAATGAGATTTAATTATGTGTTGCATGGCAACGATTTCGAATTTCATATTAACTTAGCGATCTCATATTTAAATTCCACTGTTGCAAGACAACCATAAAACCTGACAAAAATATTGTTAATTCCATTTTAGGGAAAAACAACTTCATAGTCAACACATCTTTTCATTAAAGACAACGATTCCTTCATACATTTAAAGGACAACAAGACATTAAAAGATAGAAATTACAATGAAAGGTTAAAAGACAACGATTGAATGAATGGTCTGCGTTTTCCTTTTGATATGTCTACGCCCTGGGTAAAGTATTTGTTTTCCTTTAACAAGAAAAAAAAATCGATATATAGTTGCGTTTAGTATTTATTATTATTTATTATTTGCATATCATTATATAGTCGTGTTATCATATATAGCTACGTTTTTGTATACCTCATTATTATTTATGTTGTGATACAACGATATCATCCTGGATTATTAAACTATGATATGTATATCGATTATTACCCAGTGATATCCTATTACACATTGATTATTACCCAATGATTTTGGATTATTTTTGTTTATACATTGATATATACATTGATGATAACACAACAATTAAAATTTGATGGAAAACATATTAGGTAGATGGAAACGATCTTATATCTTAGAAAACATTGAATATTGATAGACAACATATTATACAGATGGAAGCAATCTTATTTAAAGACAACAATTTTATTCATAAGATAGCAATCTAGTTTCGTGTTTAAAGGAATCGATTCATACTTATATAACTTTGGGAATTGGAAGATAGTTGCAATGAACTATTGTTTAATAATAATAATTTAATATGTACAGATTGATTTTGTTGCCCAAGGAAATTATTATGTTGTGTGAAAGTCATAGTCATCTTGTTGACTTGTTGATTGGGTGCTAGGGTCAGTCATCAGGGGTTAGAAAGTTAACTTGATCTCATAGTGCATTGATTTTGGCTTGTGTTGGGGGTCCAATTATGTTGTTGCGCCACGGTTGTTGTCAAACCTATCACCTGACGACGACAGGATTTGTGAGGAGGAGATCATTGCACGCCCTAATGGATAGAGTCAAATGATAACTTGGTCGAAGTTTGTGCTACCCATTGTGGGCATTTGTTCCTTGTTGTTGTTGTTGGTTCTTGGGTTGTAACGCCTTCATGCGTTGGGTTTGCGTGCCTTAGAGGTTCTAGTTATTGGTCGTCGAGGCCACTGTGTCGGGATTGTGGATTTTTTCCTTAGCTTGTAGGCATTGTCATGTTTGTGTCGGGCGGGTAGTCATTTCCTTCTTTTGATTTACGCATGTTTCTCCCAATTGCTCAATGTACTAGTGTGTAAAGTCATTGTTGTCTGTTGCCTGATCTGCGTGCATGGAGTTCATTGTTAGGTGGTGTGGTTAATAGTTGTCGTTGTTTCCTTCCTGCCTAAAAACAAAAAAAAAATCGATCTTTTCACTTTGTTTAGAGTTGTAACAAGTGGGTTCATAACATATGGTATCAGAGCGTGTTCAACCTTGCGACTATGGATCACCAGGATTTCCATTGCAGTAAACCCTTAAGTATTAACCTAGCTCTAATTAAAAATTTAACGTGTCCATGCGATGATATCGATTAGAGTATGCCACAGAGGTTTGTGGTGTGGTGTCATGGAAGGTGGTGTGATGCCTCTAGAGGTGCCCACACCCTCGAAGTCTAACCCCTAAGGGAAGGAACAAGCCCTTGGGTTGGACTCAATTGTTGTAAGGGATGATGATGGTCTCACAAGGTCCTTCTAGGGATTGTCAAAATCCCTGATTCACCGTCTTTACTGAGATGAGTCTAGGGTGCCCCTACCCCTGAGGGTCCACCATGTGCCCAGGCAACATCATTAGTATTAACTGCAAACTCGAGAAGGTCAAATTTTGCCAAGTTCTTTGGTTCCTCGGACGACACAGCCGCTAAGGCATGGTGGGAGAGTATGTGATGCAGGAGCATCTCTGCATGTCAGCCAGCCAGCCATCCAACCACGTCAGCGTGCATGCATTCGTATGCTAAGAGGGAGGCGCAGCCTCATTTAAAATTGTAATGAATGTAATTAAATATGCTTAGGCTGGTGAGCCATAGAAGCCATGCCTTTGCGCAGGCTGTAGATAAGATACACATTTAATATGTGTATGGTTGAGATCTAGATCCAAGCGCTGGACTAGACAACCCATTCATTGTAATTGAATGTAATTTATTAGAGTAGGTAAATCCTAGAGGGAAGCGCTCGATGAACACCTCAGGTAAAAGAGATTTTCAGATCTCATTTTGAGTTAGTGATGGTAGTGTAGAGAAGAGCCAGAGATCGCTGAGGGATCATCCCGGAAACCTCTGACGCAACCGCACTCCTTGGAGCATGACCACTCTTCCTTAGGACCTTCTTTCCTTCGGCCCAAAGAACTCAACGGTTCTTCTACTTCCCTATCGGGAAGTTTGTACCCACAAATTCTCTTCTGCGCAATCCCCCTTTCTTTAGTTGTCAGAGGATCGAAACTCGCAGCTTCTCGAATTCACTGCCTATCTCTGGGCTCTCGAATCCCCGAGACCCGATGCGCTGATCAACGTTGATTTCCTCTATCCGCTATCGGGACGTCGGTCTTATTGCGTCTTCGCAACTTGCGACACCAACCGTTCAGTTTTCCAAACCTCGATACATGAGATGCAAAAATGCCGAAATCCTCGGTCTCGCTTCCTCGCGACTTCGCTACTCACAATGTCAATCAACTTCTATGTCAGCTCCTGATGCCCGAGACGCCGAAACGTCGATATTTCACGTCCTCATGACTCGGAGTACCCAATGGTTGGGCTCTCGCCCTGTGAGCTCCCGAGTTCCCGAGATCTTCAGATCTCCTCCACCTGTCCTTCTTAGATGGACGGTCCCTGGCCTCTCTCCCTTTCACTGCTTCGTGACCTCGTGTCCTTTGGACCCAATTTCTCGACCCTTACTCTTACGAGCTCCCGAGGTCTGAGGTGCCACCTCTCCACTCGCCAACTCCTGTGGACCCACGCTACACTCGGAGTAGTCGAGATCTCGCCTCCTCGCAATCTTGCGACTCTCCTTACCAAACTTAGGGCGCTTTCCTTACGAGGTCCCGATAGGAGATCTCGTGAACAAATCAACGGCCCTGACCGACTTGGATCAACGACGCTGCCCCTTCCTAAGATTTGAATCCTCTCCATGCCTGCGCAGTAACTATCCGACGCCTCTGGGGAATCCTACGGTTCTCGGAGCCTCGTGAAACCTCTTCTGAAGATTTCGTCCGTCCGTTCTCCCCTCGAGGACTCTGCGAAATAGGAAATGTCTCTCCACAAGACTCGTTTGCTCGCCAACCTGCAATGCTTCTCTCGAATATTCAATTGTAGCTTCCTTGCACTTGTCCTTCGATAGGTTTGAAGGCCTACTCCTCCTGAGCTTGTTCTCGATTCTTCAAGTCCTTCAGAGAAATTCTTGCACGCACTCCTTGCGGAAAATCTTCAACAATGTCTAAGTGTTGAAGTCTTTCGACCCTATGCACTTCTCGACTGTAAGCTTCGCCTACGCATATGGAAACACTGCCCTTACTGAGCTTGTTCTTCTCGGATCCTTAAAGGATTCCGACGTCTGCACTCCTGCAGAGTCTTTTCATGCACACGCAAGTGCTATCTCTCCTAAGCTTCTTCGTGTACTCAGGCCCCTTAGGGAATTTTGTCTTTCTTCTCCCTCAAATGGAGAATAAGATGCCTTCCTGGTTCTCCTGCTCAAGCAACCTAAATGGCTGAATTCCTTGGGTATTCAGTAACCCAGTAAAGGTCCCACAGTGGACTCCTTCTTCACTCCCGAACTCAAAGAGTTCTCTTCTCCTGTGTCGTCTGTACACCTTCTCGACGCCCTCCTGGTGGAGTCTCTTCCTTCCAGAACCTCTAACAGTTCTTTCCTCTGTGCTCCTTCGCACCTGCTCGAAGCCCACCTCGGACCTCGGGAGCTCGTAAGAGTAAGGGTCGAGAAATTGGGTCCAAAGGACGCGAGGTCATGAAGCAGCGAAAGGGTGAGAGGCCAGGGACCGTCCATCTAAGAAGGACAGGTGGAGGAGATCTGAAGATCTCAGGAACTCGGGAGCTCGCAGGGCGAGAACCCAACCATTGGGTACTCTGAGTCACGAGGATGCGAAATATCGACGTTTCGGCATCTCGGGCATCGGGAGCTGACATAGAAGTTGATTGACCTCACGAGTAGCGAAGTCGCGAGGAAGCGAGACCGAGGATTTCGGCATTTCACCATCTCATGTATCGGGGTTTGGAAAACTGAACGGTTGGCGTCGCGAGTTGCGAAGACGCGATAAGACCGAAGTCCTGACAACAGATAGAGGAAATCAACGTTGATCGGCGCATTGGGTCTCGGGGATTCAAGAGCCCAGAGATAGGCAGTGAATTTGTGAAGCTGTGAGTTCTGATCCTCCGACAACTAAAGAAATGGGGATTGCGCAGAAGAGAATCTGTGGGTACAAACTTCCTGATAGGGAAGTAGAAGAACCGTTGAGTTCTTCGGGCCGAAGGAAAGAAGGTCCTGAGGAAGAGCAGTCGTGCTCCGAGGAGTGCAGTTGCGTCAGAGTGGTATCAGAGCAAGTTCTTGTCTATATATTTCAGGCAAGAGGAGAAAAGAGGAGAGCAGAAAGAAGACAGAGTTACTGAGAACTCTGTGAGGACTTGCTTGTAGGTAGGTAGCAGTCCATAGACAGTCAGGGAGACTGTAAGATGAAGCTGAGCACACTCAAGATGCAGAGTGATAGCAGCAGATCTGTCAAGGAGGCAGATAGACATAGAAAAATGGCTACTGAAGGCCATAGGAAGAAAAGCAAGGCAAAAATGCTTGCAGAAATGGATAAAGAACTGGATAAAGATCTCTATGAATTAAAGGCATACATAGAGAGGTTCGAATTGCGGATGCGGCAGGATAGGAGGATGAGACAGATGCGCGAATTGCCCATGGAGAAGGCAAAAGTGAAATGGCCAGTCAGAGAGATGATGGTCATGAGACAACGTAGGTTGTTGAGAAAATGGTTGAGGTACGCTGAAAACCTCAAGGCCACAGAGGAAGAGATGATTGATCATTGTTGGCCAGAGACTGGAAGGGGTCTCAATGATTAGGATGATGATGAATAATTTAAATTGGGATCGTCTAATGATCTCATAGACCGCCAGGAGGGCAGTGGAGAGTTTCCATATTGCCAGATGGGCAAGGGAATAGAAATGAGATCGGATAATGATCTCAAAGACTGCCAGATGGGCAGAGAAGCAGAAGAAATTCCAGATTTCCAAGAGGGCAACAGATTGAGATTAGCTGAGGATCTCAAATACTGTCATGAGGACAATGAAGGAATTTCGCATTGCCAGCTAGGCGATGATCAAAGATCGTTGAGGGGTATCGAAGACTTCCAGGGAGGCAGCAGAAGCGTGTCAGACTGCCAGGTGGGGAGCGGAAGCATATTGACCTGCCAGGTGGGCAGAGATCAAATTGCGAGGCCATTTGAAGGTCTCATGGACTCAGAGAAGAGTGTAATTCAGTAAGGAGTGCTGATGAAGATGGGATCGGTTGATCCCATGGTCTTCCAGGAGAGCAGCAGCGGAAGCATCCCATATTGTCAGGTGGGCAGGGATGAGCATATGAGACTATATGAGGGTCTCATAAACTCAGAAATGAGTTGGAATCAGCCAGGGGAGATGACAGAGCAGGTGAGCTCAAAGGTGAGTTTGGATCAACAGGTGCAGCTGACAGAGGAGGAAGATCAGGATGGTCTTTTGATGATTGGGGGAATTGGAGTATTCCTACCATGTGCCCGGGAGGAGGCAAAAATTTGTGTTGTAGATGGTACAACAACAGAACAGTCACAGCTGGAGATGACTGTCAAAAGTAAATTGGAGCAGACGTTTGAGACTGCCTAAGCGGAAGAAGAAAGTGAGCATTCCGAGGAATGTCTCAATGCATTCAGTGTTGAAGATGGAAAGACTGTAATAGGGGAATTTGCAGCAGAAGATGGAAAAGACGAGCATTCTGAGGAATGGCTCATTACTTTCATCCCGGAAACTGGAAGCGCTGTAGCATTGGAGCTAACAGCAGAAGGAGAAGTGGAAGAAGAAAATGAGTGTTTTGAGGAACAACTCAATAGTTTTAGCCAACAAGCTGAGAGTGCTATAACGTTGAAGCTAGCAACAGAGGAAGTCGAAGAACAGGCAGATAAAATTATCACTCCATGGGAGATGGAGCTGGAAATGATGGAGGATTGGCTGAACAGTCCGGGGCCAACAAAAGAACTGGCGGAATTTGAGTCGTCGGGGAAGAGGATGACTGAGAAGCAGGTCAGTCAAGAAGAGACTGCGGAGTTGAAGTCTGCAGCAGAGTGGCAACTTGAGGCCACAGATGAAGAAGAAGATGAAGAAGGAGGCATGGGAGATCATAGCGATCTTCCCGATGGCCAAAAATTTTTGCAATTGAGGAGACTGCAGGAACTGGACCAGCCAAGGGAGCAGCTTGACGAGGTGATTGAGGAAATCAGGGAGCTAATGTTGAGATCAACGTAGACTACCAGCGAAGAGAAGCTGGGAAGAGAAAAGGCAGCAGTTGCAGCAGCGCAGCGGAAGCAACAGCAGCATCAGCAAAATGGAGCAGATGGAAAGCTCCAAAGACTTATTTGGGATCCAGGAGGATTTCCAACAACCCAGAGGGGAAGCTCATGAGCAGGAGCTCATGATTTTGCAGCTGTGGAGTGTGATGCAGGAGCATCTCTCCATGTCAGCCAGCCAGCCAACCAACCACGTCAGCGCGCATGCATTTGTATGCTAAGAGGGAGGCACAACCTCATTTAAAATTGTAATGAATGTAATTAAATATGCTTAGGATGGTGAGCCATAGAAGCCATGCCTTTGCGCAGGCTGTAGATAAGATATGCATTTAATATGTGTATGGCTGAGATCTAGATCCAGGCGCTGGACTAGACAACCCATTCATTGTAATTGAATGTAATTTATTAGAGTAGGTAAATCCTGGAGGGAAGCGCTCGATGAGCACCTCAAGTAAAATATATTTTCAGATCTCATTTTGAGTTAGTGATGGTAGTGTAGAGAAGATCCAAAGAGAGCTCGAGAACACTCTTGTAAAATACATGCATTTTCCATTTTTAATATATACAGAAGCAGTTTTTCCTGCATGTGTTCTGTCTTATAGTCATGTCTATGAGCGTTCATTATATGTTGTGAATGTATGTGTTATGTTGATGCATTCTGCAGGAGTTCGCTTGATTTCAGGTTGAAGGTCTTTGAGGCTTCACACCAGGAGGGTGTGACAGAACGCTGAGGGTTCTGAGAGCCGTGCACAGGGGATGCACTTCTGAACACTGCGGGTTCAGACGAAGACGTGCTGAGGCACAGGACCAGAATCATCAACTCAGGAAGAAGACCTCAAGGTTGTTGAATACCTTGGAGGCAAGGCTGTGTAGCTAAAAAACAGTTGCAGATAGAATCAGTGAGGATTTTGTAGGAGCTCTGCCAAGTGGGCATTGAGTGTAAGCACGAGGTACTGAAGGAGAACTCTGTTGAGAGTTTGAAGGTAGAAGTCAGAAGATCTGAGGAGTTCTGAGAATCTCTGCATGGTGGGAATTGAGCGTGTGTGTGCAAGGAGTGCACCGAGGAAGGAACTCTGCCGTGAGTTCAAAGGAAGAGGCAGAATCACTGAGGATTGTGGAAGGCTCTGCCAGGTGGGCATCGAGCAGGTGCGAAGGAGAACAGAGGACAAAACTGTTAGAGGTTCTAGAAGGAAGAGACTCCGCCAGGAGGGCGTCGAGAAGGTGTGCATACGACACAGGAGAAGAGAACTCTTTGAGTTCAGGAGTGAAGAAAGAGTCCACTGAGGGACCTTTACTGGGTTACTGAATACCGAAGGAATTCATCCATTTAGTTTTCTTGAGCAGGAGAACCAGGAAGGCATCTTATTCTCCATTTGAGGGAGAAGAAAGACAAAATTCCCTAAGGGGTCTGAGTACGCGAAGAAGCTCAGGAGAGACAGCACTAGCGTGTGCATGAAAAGACTCTGTAGGAGTGCAGACGTCGGAATCCTTTAACGATCCGAGAAGAACAAGCTCAGGAAGGGCAGTGTTTCCATACGCGTAGGCGAAGCTTACAGTCGAGAAGTGCACAGGGTCAAAAGACTTCAACACTTAGACGTTGTTGAAGATTTTCCACAAGGAGTGTGTGCAAGAAGTTCTCTGAAGGACTTGAAGAGTCGAGAACAAGATCAGGAGGAGTAGGCCTTCGAACCTATCGAAGGACAAGTGCAAAGAAGTTGTAGTTGAATATTCGAGAGAAGCGTTGCAGATTGGCGAGCAAACGAGTCTCGTGCAGAAACATTTCCTATTTCGTAGAGTCCTCGAGGGGAGAACGGACGGACGAAATCTTTAGAAGAGGTTTCATGAGGCTCCGAGAACCGTAGGATTCCCCATAGGTGCCAAATAGTTACTGCGCAGGCGTGGAGAGGATTCAAAGCTCAGGAAGGGGCAGCGTCGTTGATCCAAGTCGGTCAGGGCCGTTGATTTGTTCACGAGATCGCCTATCGGGACCTCGTAAGGAAAGCGCCCTAAGTTTGGTAAGGAGAGTCGTGAGATTGCGAGGAGGCGAGATCTTCACTACTCCTAGGGTAGCGTGGGTCCACATGAGTTGGCGAGTGGACAGGTGGCACCTCGGACCTCGGGAGCTCGTAAGAGTAAGGGTCGAGAAATTGGGTCCAAAGGACGCGAGGTCACGAGGTAGCGAAAGGGAGAGAGGCCAGGGACCGTCCATCTAAGAAGGACAGGTGGAGGAGATCTGAAGATCTTAGGAACTTGGGAGCTCATAGGGAGAGAGCCCAACCATTGGGTACTCCGAGTCACAAGGACGTGAAATATCAACGTTTCGGTGTCTCGAGCATCAGGAGCTGACATAGAAGTTGATTGACCTCGCGAGTAGCGAAGTCGTGAGGAAGCGAGACCGAGGATTTCGACATTTCGACATCTCGTGTATCGGGGTTTGGAAAACTGAATGGTTGGCGTCATGAGTTGCGAAGACGCGATAAGACCGAAGTCCCGACAGCGGATAGAGGAAATCAGCGTTGATTGGTGCATCGGGTCTCGAGGATTCGAGAGCCCATAGATAGGCAGTGAATTCACGAAGCTGCGAGTTCCGATCCTCTGACAACTAAAGAAAGGGGGATTGCGCAGAAGAGAATCTGTGGGTACAAACTTCCCGATAGGGAAGTAGAAGAACCGTTGAGTTCTTCGGGCCAAAGGAAAGAAGGTCCTGAGGAAGAGAGGTCGTGCTTCGAGGAGTGCGGTTGCGTCAGTATGGCAATGTGCTTTGCACTTAGCGATTATACTTCCAACACAAAGGTCTCCATGGTGGTATTCAACTAAAGGGGAGTTCTCTTCTATGGTGGAAGATGCTCTTATCACTTTTGAACATGGTCGTCAAAGACGTGTCATGGGAATTGTTCGAGGAACAGTTCCAAGAGAGGTATCTTCTAAGGAATGTGTTGAGCATCAACTCAACGAGTTCAACGCCTTGCGATAGGGAGGCTGCATGATGCCCGAGTATGAGGCCCATTTTTGGATATGCTTCTGCATGATCCACACTAATTGACCAAGAAAATTAAGGTCAACAAGCTCGTTTTGGGCCTTAATGTTAGAATTCAACTTCTACTTCAGGTACTAGGAATACTAGAGCGAAGAAAGTGTGTTGGATTGTGGGGAGCCACATTACCAGTGTGAATGCTCAGAGGAGAGGACCGGAGCATCTGGATCAGCCAGACCGACTACTGTGGGAGCTTTGGGCAAGGCCCATCGAATTCTTACAATGGTGAATAACTACCAGGAAGAGCACTAGTTGGCTGTGCATGAAACGTCAGGTACCGTCACTAAGCAGACCCTTAGTATTTTGATAGATCTCGGTGCTGCATAGAGTTTCATTACTGGTGCAACGCTAAAACAAATTGAGGTAAAGGTAGTCCAACAGTGTGAGTTTAGATTGTAAAAATGGTTTCGGGAGCCAAACAAAAGGTTGGAGGGAAGGTTATGGGTTGTAGCCTTAACCTGGGAGAGTTTGTCACTAGGACCAACTTGTACGTCATGATATTATGATCTTATGACGTTGTGATTGGTATGGATTGGTTAGAATCACATGAGGCGATACTCAAATGTAAGACAAAACGGCTGAGCTTGGTCGATGATGAGGAGAAGAGACGTGTGATTGTAGGATAGAACCAGGGAGTTTCCCTGAGGTTCATCTCTTCCTTGCAGCTATCAGAGATCATGTGCTAGGGATGTAATTTTTATGCGATCCTTGCGTTAAACGAGAAGGGAGTAGTGGAAGGTATAGAACACCTTCGGGTGGTGAGAGAG
This sequence comes from Picea engelmannii, assembly GCA_009831015.1. Taxonomy (NCBI): domain Eukaryota; kingdom Viridiplantae; phylum Streptophyta; class Pinopsida; order Pinales; family Pinaceae; genus Picea; species Picea engelmannii. Next base: position 107,158 of record ML792995.1, read on the forward strand.
TTTGATACCGTATTCCATGAGGAGTTACCTAGGATGCCTCTGGAGAGGGAATTGAAATTTACCATAGACCTAAAACTGTGTACTGAACCAATAGCAAGAACTCCTTATCGGATGTCGACTCCAGAGTTACAAGAATTGAAAATGTAATTGAAGGAGTTTTTGGACCTAGGAATTATAGGTCCAACTGTTTCACCATTGGGTGTGCCGGTTATCTTCATATGGAAGAAGGATGAGTTGTGGAGACTCTACATTGACTACCGTGAATTGAACAAGACAACAATCAAGAATCAGCCGTTTCCAAGGATTGATGATCTGTTTGATCAAATGAAGTGTGAAACTATGTTTTCAAAGATCAACTTGAGATCAGGGTATCACCAGTTACAGATCAAGGAGGATGACTTCCCTAAGACCACCTTTAAGGCGAGGTTTGGACATTACGAGTTTATTGTTTTACAGTTTGGACTGACAAATGCCCTAGGGGTATTTATTATTTTGATTAATGGGGTGTTCCACGAGTACATGTACAAGTTTCTCTAAGTATTCATTGGTGATATTTTGATTTACTCTCAAACGATGGAGGAGCATGATGAGAACTTGCACTTGGTACTACAGTGTCTTTGAGAGAACAAATTCTATGGGAAAGTTTCTAAATGCTCATTTTATCAATCGAAGATTCACTACATAGGGCATGTCATCTCCGGCGAATGTATCATCATGGATACAACAAAGGTCAAGGCTATTATGGAATGGCCTTCACCAACGAATGACCTTGAAGTGCGTAGCTTCATGGGTTTAGAAGGATACTATTGAAGGTTTGTCGAGGGATTTTTGAAGATAGAAAATCCGATCACGGAATTGAAGAAGAAGAACAATAAGTTTGTTTGGACCGATAAATGTGTGGAACCCTTTCATAGGCTCACAAAGTTGTTGACAACAACACAGATACTAAAGGTCCCTAGCATGGACGTAGACTTCTTGGTATGCATTGACGCATCCAAGGATGGCTTAGGCAGAGTCTTGATGCAAGACAGTCGAGTGATCGCTTACATCTCGAGGAAGTTGAGAAGGCATAAGGCGAACTATGCGATGCATGATTTGGACTTGTTAGACATTGTATATCCCTTGAATGTTTGGAGACACTACCTTATTGGACAAAAATTTGAACTAAAAATGGACCATTGTGGGCTACAACACATCTTTATGCAAAGTGACCTAAATGCACGACAACAACATTGGTTGGAATTGCTTAGCGAGTACAATTTTGAGATCCCTTACATAAAAGGAACAGTGAACCAAGTGGTAGATTCTTTGAGCCAGAGACCACCCATATTTTTGGTGATGCCTCTTCACATGAATCTACGTGAAAAGATTCTAACTTTACAACGCAATGACTACTGGTACAAGGAGGTCAAGGATTTTATCAGACAAAACACAATGATCGTACCAATATTTGAAGAATTTACGTTGGACGATGACGAATTATTGATATTTAAAGGTTGATTTTACGTACCATCGAACGACGAGTTGTGGAGTTTGATATTGAATGAGGCTCATAGAGCAGTGTACATGGCTCACCCGGGGGTCACAAAGATGAGGGAAGAGCTTAAACCCTTATTCTTTTGGAAAGGAATGAAGGCAGACACAGTAAATTACATGGAAAGATGTCTATAATGTCAGTAGGTGAAGGCTGAACATAGACATCCATCAAGATTACTACAACCAACACTATTTCTACATTGAAATGGGAGGGCATTTCGATGGATTTCATTGTTGGATTTCCACTGATGGCAAGGAGACAGTACTCGATTTTTGGGTAGTGGACACTCTAAAGAAGAGTTCTCATTTTATTCCTATTCATACGATGTATCAAGCACCAGACATAGCTAGAGTTTACTCAGCGATATTGTGAGGGCATGGCGTGCCTAAGAGGATTACATCTGATCAAGGATCGTTGTTTACTAGACAATTTTGGACTAGTTTCCAAGAGGCATTCAAAACCCAACTTAAATTTAGTACTGTGTATCACTTGGAGACAAAAGGGTAGATGAACGAACAAACCAATTCTTGGAGGACATGTTGCACATTTATGTGATGGACCAACCAAAGCATTGAGAAGAATTCTTTCCACTGGTATAATTCACACATAACAATAGTTATTAAAGCACCATTAAGATGGCACCTTTCGAGTTCCTTTACGAGCGACTATGTGGGACACCATTGAGTTGGATCAGATTGAGGATAGGGTCCTGGTTGGACTGGAAGTGTTCCAAGAAATGGAATATTAATTGCAAACTATAAGGCAAAGGATTAAGGAAGCACAGGATTGATAGAAGAGTTATGTCAATGCGAGTCGTGATGACCGTAGTTACGATGCAACGATCGAGTATTCTTGTGAGTGAAGTTGCATAAGAGTTTGATCAAGTTTGGATACAGTGCTAAACTATCTCCTAGGTTCATGGGATCCTGTGATATTGTGGAAAAGAGAGGCATGTGGCCTATATATTAGCCTTGCTTGATTTTTGAGGCATATGCACGATGTTTTTCACGCATCTGTTTTGAGAAATTATATTAGTGACCATACACATGTTATTGACACGAGTTCCTTGCAGGTAGCAGACGAGGGTGCGCTCATGGCAGAGCCGAACCATATTCTGGACCATCGTATTCGACAAATATGACGTTGAACAATAGATCAGGTCAAGGTCCAGTGAGATAACTATAGTCTGCACTCGACGACCTGGGAAGGCGCATATGATATGCGCTAGTAGTTTCCTTTTTTATAGATAGACTTATGATACTGTGATACACTTTATTTCAACTTTTATATACTTTGAAACTTTGGGATGAAGTTTAAACCAAGAGGGGGTGTATGTAACATCCCGCTCTTGTGTGTACTGAGCAAACTTATTTTGAGGGCACTTTCTTGTGGGTGATCCAAATTATTATACTATTAGTCGTTCGATTATTATTATGAGGCATTATGGATATGATGATATGTTATTTTGTTATATTTACATAGACAGGTACAATTGACTAAGTCCTCCTGAGTGTGCAGGACTTTGGACCTCGAGGATGCAGAGGCATCGATGAAACCCCTTAGACTCCATATCAAATCAGGGAGTGGACTATTGGGGTTTTATTGTTGTTGATATGAAATATGTACATCTGATTAGATGTTATGAGGATTGATTATTATTGCTGACATGATTTGTTGATGATGAAGGTTGACGATAGCTTACCGACCAGACTCCCATGTGGAGTAGAGGGGTCACGCAGGACAACTAGAGATTTGAGGGAGAGGTGTGGACAACATCCCTTCCACAACCTACGAGCACTCTCACCTTGGCTCGAACTATAGGTTAACGATTACCTAGTTCAAGAAGACCCACAATGTCATGAGGGAAGACTGTGAAAGTCGCTCATGATGATTCTAAGGGGCACGCAATAAGGTAGGGGTATTATTCCTTAGAGGCCCTTAGTCTCCCACAAGATCACCTGGTGAAGTATTGACTCTAGGGGTTTTTGATGTCTCCCAAGTAAGTCAAGAGGCGAGTGGCACCCTTGGAGAACATGGTGTGTCCTGAAGGGCACATCACACAAGGAAATATAAAAGAGGCGAGTGGCACCCTCGAAGCACGTGGTGTGTCCTGAAGGGTACGTCGCGCAAGGAAAACAAAAAGTGGCGAGTGGGATCCTTGGAGCACGTGGTGCGTCCTGAAGGGAACATTGCGCAAGGAAAATAAAAGTGGTGAGTGGCAACCTTGGAGCACATAATGCATCCTGAAGGGCATGCCGCATTTTTAATTGGTAAGTCAATAAACCTAGATGGCCTTAGAATGAATGATGTGTCAAGTAAGATTTAAAATCGATCTCGCTAAGAAAAAATGGCGCCTAGCCTAGGAAACTAAAATGTAGGTCTAAGTGATACTTTTGGTAAAAGGAAAAATAATAATAATAATCATAATTAAACATATGACAAGAAGGGGGTAAGAAATTCAATTAATTTATTAAAATCAAATTACTTTGGGGGATTAAATTTAAAAAAAAAAGAAATGATTGTTTTTCCACATGTGCTAATTAAATTTTATCAATTAAAAAGAGAAAGAAGTGTTTTTTCTACACTTGCTAATTTGGGATTTAGATAAAAAGGGAAAAGAGGGAAACTTAAAAGAAATAGGAAACTAAGGTAAAGAGGGGAAACATAAAGAAAAAGGGAAACGTAAGGAAAAAGTTGAATGACTAACTTAGTAAGGAATCTTGCCTTTAAGAACTTTCTAATTATGAACTCAACTAGGAATTTAGTAAAGGCGTAAGTGATTTAAAATGTGTAAGGGAATTTGGGGACACCAAGGAGTGATTTTAGGAATTCTTTTAGGTGGGTGAGGGAAATAAGAGTAATTAAATAATTAATGAAATTAATTTCTGGTGCAACTAGGGGGATGGGTGACATGTGTACGGGGGGAGTTTTTTTGAATTAAATTAATGAAAAATAAATTAAATGAGAATTTTGGAAAAAAATCTCTTAGAAACTCTATTAAAAGGATGGTTGAGGAGGAGTATGGATCTGATCTTTTATGCGTAACGTTATGCTGCAGAATTTTTGTCTTGACTGACTTATTTTGTGGGAGTTGGGATACCTAGCTTGGGTAACGAGTGGTAGCTTGACATTGCAAGGCGAGTTGGGTGCTAGTTTTTCTTTGGTTTAGTGTGCGTGGCCCCTTTGTGGCTCGGGGGGATCAGGGGGAAGAAGAGTACCTCTAGCGTTGGTTGGGAGGTACTTGTGAAGTCACATTGGTCAGCAAGTGAGAGCTGGATGGAGCACGCGTGGCACAATGACTCAGAGATGTCGCCTTCGGCTACAGTACAGTTGCATTTATTTTTGAATGGTAGATTATTATTTTTCTTGTGCTTTCATTACTATACTTATATTGTGTAAATAAATGTGTTTTACTCAATGATTTTAATCGAGAACTTAAAGTCATCATAGCTTTACGCTCACTGCTTTTGAATTGATTTCCTTGGCAACCCAATTCCTGAGTGATATGACTGTTATGTTTTGTTTTATTGATTATTATGAAGAGATTGTGATTTATCTTCATCCTTATCCCTAGACCATCATTCCATGCCTAAGCAGTTGGCCAGGAGCCGAATCGACGATCGTCACTTCGGTGTTAATAGACCTATAGATTCTAATGCCCTTCTTTTCTGTGCGTGGATGATGAACGAAGGATAACGTTTTCCCAGACATCTACCTTTCTTATCCCTCCGTTGATTATTCTGGGATGAATGATGGTATCACACCTTCTTGTGATTGAATACCTTTTCTTATCATTTATATTTTATCCTCTGCGATCTTCATGATAGTTCCCATCTCTTGAATGGAAAAATCTTAGCGTTGTCCACTGGAATGATAGTGTTTCTTTTTAAACTATTGTGACTCTGATTAAATTCATTTGTTTGAGATTTACCCATTGTATGACAGCATTGCTTTAACTATTTGTGACTGCAATTGAGATTATTTTTGACTATAAACGATTGTATGACAACGTTCCTTGTACCTCTTTGTGACTACGATTTGAATCTTCAGGAAAACGTTTTTATTTGCCTATTATTGACTGTGAAACGGGTATAGCCACTTACATTTTGGCTGCGAGTTATATAGCCATTCGAATTCACAACCACCAATTTTTATATAATGACTGTGAATTTACATAGCCAATTCGAATGTGAAATTATGTATTGTCTATGTTTTAATGAAATGATCATCTTCGTTTTTGGTGAAATGATCTCTGCATTTTCATGAAATGATCCTCTGCATTTTCATGAAATGATCTCTACGTTTTTGGTGAAATGATCTCAACGTTTTTAACGAAATTACCTCTGCGTTTTTTATGAAATGATCTCTATGTTTGATGAAATGATCTCTACGTTTTTTTTATGAAATGACCTCTACGTTTTTAATGAAATGATCTCTGCATTTTTAATGACCTCGGTGAAATGATCTCTGTGTTCTTAATGAACTCTGCGTTTTTAATGTATAATTGCAATATAATTGTGATAATGTGTGTATATAGATTCTTCAAGTGATAATACATTTAACTCAACAATTAATTTTTAATAGATAGTAATGACATATTGAACTCCACTAACATTCAGTGGATATCGATACATTGATTGACAACTTTAGACAACGAATCATATTGTTTAAGGACAACTATTTAATTAACGAAAATAAATTGAATAACATTTAATTATGTGTTGCATGACAACGATTTCGAATTTCATATTAACTCAACGATCTCATATTTAAATTCCATTGCTACAAGACAGCCATATAACCTGACAGAAATATTTTTAATTTTGTTTTAGTGAACAACAACTTCATAGTCAGTGTATCTGTTCATTAAAGACAATGATTCCTTCATACATTTAAAGGACAACAAGACATTAAAAGACAACAATTACAGTGAGAGGTTAAAACACAACGATTGAATGAATGGTCTGCATTTTCCTTTTGATATGTCTGTGCCTTGGGTAAAGTATTTGTGTTCCTTTAAGAAGAAAAAAACCCGATATATAGCTATGTTTAGTATTTATTATTATTTATTATTTACATATCATTATATAGCTATGTTTTTGTATATATAGTTGCGTTATCATATATAGCTATGTTTTTGTATATCTCATTATTATCTATGTCGTGCTACAACGATATCATCCTGGATTATTACACAACGATTTTGATTATTATTAGTTATACATTGAAATATATACACTGATTATTATACAATGATATGTATATCGATTATTACTGAACGATATCCTATTACACATTGATTATTACCCAACGATTTTAGATTATTTGTGGTTATACATTGATATATACATTGATGATTAAACAAAAATTAAAATTTGATAGATAGCATATTAGGTAGATGTCATCGATCTTATATCTTAGACAACATTTAATATTGATAGACAACATATTATATAGATGGCAACAATCTTATTTAAAGACAACAATTATATTCATAAGATAGCAATCTAGTTTCAATTTTAAAGGAATCGATTCATACTTATCTAACTTTGGGAATTGGAAGATAGGTGCAACGAACTATTGTTTAATAATAATCATTTAATATGTACAGATTGATTTTGTTGCACAAGGAAATTACTATGTTGTGTGAAAGTCATAGTCGTCTTGTTGACTTGTTGATTGGGTGCTAGGGTTAGTCGTCAAGGGTTAGATAATTAACTTGATCTTCTAGTGCATTGATTTTGGCTTGTGTTGAGGGTCCAGTTATGTTGTTGCACCACGGTTTTTGTCACGCCTATAACCCGACAATGACAGGATTCCTGAGGAGGGGATGATTGCACGCCCTAATTGATAGAGGTGAATGATAACTTGGCTAGAGTCTGTGTTACCCGGTGTGGGCATTTGTTCGTTGTAGTTGTTGTTGGTTCTTAGGTTGTAACACCTTCATGCATTGGGTTTGCGTGCCTTAAAGGTTCTAGTTACTGGTTGTCGAGGGGATTGTGGATGTTTTCCTTAGCTTGTAGGCATTCTTGTGTTTATGTCGAGCGGGTAGTCGTTTCCTTCTTTTGATTTATGCATGTTTCGCCCATTTGTTCGATGTGATAGTGTGTAAAGTCGTTGTTGTTTGTTTCCTGATCTACATGTGTGGAGTTCGTCATCAGGTGGTGTGGTTAACGGTTGTCATCGTTGCCTTCCTACCTAAAAACAAAAAAAAATATTGCACTTTTCACTTTGTTTGGAGTCGTAATGAGTGGATTCGTTACACAAGAACATGGAAGTGTTGCAAATAGGGAAATTATGTGGATTAAAAAGTGATGAACATGATATTTTTCACATTTTACTAATAGTGTACTTCTTAAAAATAGTAACTAATAGGTTTCAAACATTCAATTTCACATATGTTGAATTTTGCATAGGGATCAACAACGAGGGAACAAAATACCCTTTTAAAAAAAATAATTAGGAAGGATGTAAGTGATGATGAATTGGTCCCCAATTCTTTGGGAGTGGTGCTAGAACTTAATAACATTTTTTTTTTTTTTTAATTTAATTTTTAAGTATGAGGGATATAGTGGAAAGAGCATTTATCATAAATTGTTTCAACTTACATTACAAAAATAAATCTAACGAATCCAAGAATGATTCAATTTAGAAAATCACCTATACTATACTATAATTGTATATATACTTATTACACTTTATTTTTGTGTTTGTAGGTGAAACATGAAGAGGTAGAACAAAATCAAGCTAATCAACAAGACATTGCAAATAACCCAAGTATAATATCCATTGTAAGTGATGAAAAAATGAGGAACTTATTGATATGACATGATTTTCAATTTATAAAATCGCATATACTATACTATAAGTGTAGATATACTTATTACACTTTATTTTTGTGTTTGTAAGGGGAACATGAAGAGATAGAACAAAATCAAGCTAATCAACAAGACATTGCAAATAACCCAAGTATAATATCACTTGCAAGTGATGAAAAAATGGGGCACACAAGTAGTTCAAGAAATGACATTAATTATAGTGATGAATGGTGATCAATAATTGAATGTTCCATGCTTTATATTTTGGAAGGTTTGTCTATAAAAATCTAAATTTCATTTAATGTTGAAATATTGTCCTACGGGTTACTAATAATAGTCATAATCATTTATTCACATTTTTATTATCATGGACCTTTATGTTGTCCCAATTTGCATAGAAAAGGATCCCTTATTCCTATATAATAAAATGAATTTATGTTTTATTACGATCTCTAGTCTTGTAAATTATTATGTTGTCAATTAAATATATGAAAATATTTAATTTCTCATGATTAATAGAAATTTTATTAAAAAATAATAATAAGTTGCATTTTCATTTTAACAATGCAAAACATATTGGTGCATTATATTCATTTGAACTCAACAATGCATTTCATATCTATTTAAGCACACACATGTTTAAATTGTTCTCATCCAGTGGTGTGCTATAAATATACAAACATATTGGTGCTTATCATTGTGTAAAGACATTGTTGCTCGTGCTACTAAAGTAATAAAACCTACCTTCTACTATATTTCTACCATTGTTATCATTATTAGCATTATCATTATATCAATACTTTAAAGTGTGCAAATATGTATATGCATTGATGCACAATAGTGTTAAGGAAAATACCTAATTACATCCTTAACGAGTTCATTAGTTAGTTTACCGTTATAGGAGTTGGTAACTCTATAACTTCTTGTAACCTTATTGTGTAACTATACATTTTCATATTAATAGAATACACATCAATAGTGTAGTGTGTTGCATCAATTTTGTCTTTTCTTAATATTTTCATCGTATCACAGCGGATTTGGATCTCACTCCATCACCGGAGGACCTAGGATCCAGGGTATGTGAAAGTTGAAGTTACCAAACCAATACTCCTCATTGTGAGATCAAAGGTCGATCAAGAATGTAGTAGATTTGAACCGAGACGTCTGAGTGTATGGAAGCAAGGAACTTCACGCTGCAAGGAATCTTCAGGAATCCAAGCAAGGGGTGTATGGAAACAAGGAACTTTGTGCTGCAAGGAATCCTCACAAATCTAATTGCACTAGAGAAACTCAGCCGCGAACCAGGATAAAGAGAAGTATTTTTTATAATTTTATTATAAATTTTTAAATGCTATTTAAATCCACGACACAGATTTTCGGATTTTCGGCATACGTGAGTGAGAAGAGAAGTGTTTTATTATTATTTTTAAAATCACGTGTAAAGACAAAGAGGAAGCGAGCTTTATTTTAATTTTTGGCCATCAAAACGAAATAAAAAAATGAAGTGTTTTTGAATTATAAAAGAGGAGTGTTTTCATTTAATTTTTTAGAGCAGGCCATATAAAAAGAAAGGCTAGAAGGATTTTCCATTAGAAAGGATTTGTCATTAAGCAAGATCATTGCCAGTCTTCAAAAATAAAGAAGACCGACAAGGCACTGAGAATGGAATGGACTATTTCATGTGATATTGAATTGAGTGGACAGATATGGAGTGCCACATGTAAATGTTATGGTTGGAGCGGATTTGGATGAAATTCTCAAAATGATTGGTTGTGTTTTGTTGTGTTTTACTCATTAGCAAATACATAAGAAATGAATTGTTGTAATTTGAGGGGTGCATGTTCGGTTGTACCCGACACCCCATTAGACACTCCAGTAATTTTTTTATTGTAAGTTTTTTGGTCCCATTTGTAAGAAGTTGTGAGCTTTTCTATAGGAAAGTTTTGTTTCCCATGTTTAGTAAGCCCTGATTGAATCAGGCCTACATAGGTCAATATGTGATCATGTAGCATGTATTAGTGGTTTCGAGGAGCATGAATCGCTGGCCATGATACATCGCAACTATCCTTGGTTTTGAGCAGCTTGAGGTGCTGGCCAGTGAAGGAATGTGGTATTAATTCTACTTTGGTGAAGGAATGTGGTATTAAGTCCACTTTGGTAGAGTAATGTGGTATTAAGTCCACTTTGGTATACACGAGGGTGTCTACTCATATGCTAACTTGATGATTGTATCGGAGAATTTGAATCTTCGATTAACAGGGGAAATGTGAGATATGTGAGATATTAATCTCAGAGTTGGTTAGGACCAAGTTTTGTTTAAGGGGGGGTGTGAATTCTAATGCATTGGTAGCTGGTGATAGTGATAGTTTTTCTCGAATGTAATTAAGGGAGAGTGTTAAGGAAAATACCTAATTACATCCTTAACTAGTTCATTAGTTAGTTTACCGTTACAGGAGTTGGTAACTCTGTAACTTCTTGTAACCATATTGTGTAACTATAGATGTTCATATTAATAGAATACACATCAATAGTGTAGTGTGTTGCATCAATTTTGTCTCTGCTTAATCTTTTCAAATAATATATATTTTGCACAAGTGACTTTACAATATTTGATATGCATATGTGCACAATTCTGTGTCTTACTCTTTTAAACACACTATGAAAAAAACCACCATCATGTGATTAGATTGTCTAGAATTTTTATTTATAGTGAACATCTTCTAAATCCTCATCTAAAGCCTACGTTGAAAATAACAAAAGTTTTAGCAGAGTTTTTTTTGAAATTTTTTCCCAATCTTGTAACACTTAAAATCTCCATTAAAACATTTGTTGCATAGTATTTTTTATGTAGTGGTGGAAATTGAAAGAGAACCAATCTTCAAGATTGAAAATAATTATATAAAATAAACCTAAAATATTTTCACATAGAAACAATACATAGCCAAAAAGTAGTTGTCTCAATTAACATTGAAAAAAATAAAAAAAATAATCTGCAATAATCTAATATTACATATATATTGGTGATAGACATTAATGAATTTATGTTAATTATAAAATATCAACATTTGGAAAGGTTTCCATACTATGATAGGATAGCATGGAGAGTGATACCAAGAAGCTAAGAAGGTAAATCCATTTTGGTGCACACTCAAACTTTCCTCTCCTATGCAACCATGGATAAGCATCCTCCAATGAGACCACGATCTAGACTCTACAACCTACCATTAAGAACTCATACAATAAATTAAAAAAAAAAATCCATTAACAACACATAGTTGATAAATTAAGTAGTAATGAAAAAAAAAATACTATGTCTTTCACGGGTTATACAATTTCATTACCCATAATCATCATTTATTACCCTATTCCTTATGGTCAAAATTGCTAAATATGAATTACACACTTACCATGAAAAAGCCACATAATAAATACCATCCTAACTACCCCTTGGACTAAATTAAGAGAAATTTCATATTACATCAAATCAATGCCATCCTGCCCTACGCACTAGTTTCAAAATCATTCCATCCTACCTTTGGATTGCATTGTAAGTCGCAGTTTAATAATGACTCCATAAATTAGATTCAAAGCAAATAAGGTAGAGTGGCCATCAAATAAATTTAATTTAATTTATTTGTTTTTTACAATTGAAATTGAAGTGTCCTTGCACTTCTGTGGATTTATGGCACATCAATAGTCTCTTGAAACAATACAAAAAATTCAAAAACAGAATTATTGAAATGTACACAAGTAAAACTTTATTGTTAACGTTTTTAAAAATCAATATATTTATGGCACATCAATAGTCTCTTTAACCAATACAAAAAATTCAAAAACAGAATTATTGAAATGTACACAAGTAAAACTTTATTGTTAATTTTTTTAAAAATCAATATATAATACATTGTTTAGTGAGAACATTGAGAGAGAATATAAAAAACATTAACGGAATACTAAATGAACATAAATTTTGACTTTTGAGTGAAAAATATACTCCGTGAAGGGACTAACCATCAAGTTAACCATTTATGACGAATTAAATTTTTTACAATAATATATTGTTTACTTAGAACATTGAGATACAATATAAAAACATTAACGAAATACTAAATGAACAGAAATTTTGACTTGAGTGAAAAATATACTCCGTACTTTGAAGGGACTAACAATCAAGTTAAGCATTGATGACGAATTAAATTTTTTACATTATTTGACACCCAAAAGGCTCCAATTCAAACATTGCATACAACACTCGAATGATTATATGATTTTTGAATGATGTATAATATTGTCATTCAATACCCCATGTCAATTTTGTATAATGTCAATAGAGGGAATAGGGAATGAGTCCATTTACAAATGAAATATGGTAGTTTCTATTGCTATGTAGGTTGTTGGACATATAATATTGTGTGGTTGTGTTATTTGTAATATAATTACGTTCGAAAGGAGTATGTTTATTGGAGATGAGCATATTTAATTTTCTGTTAACTATAAATTTTAATCATATGGTTATTAATTGAAGATGTTGACATATTTTTCTTTCAAATCAATGAATGAAATTTAGTTTTCATAATTTTCTTGTATTTTTTATGACATCCAATCTTTTCATATTCTTAGTTAGTTAGTAGTTAGTAATGTGAATTCAGTTGATTATTTACTGAACCAAAAAGCTAGTTTAATTAAGCTGAAAGGTACTTACACACGTACACCTATTGACAATGGGCACATTTAATAGGTTTTTAGTTCTTAATACGTTTTCTATGGACGAGATTAAATATGCCTAGAATATTCTTAGTCGTCACAATAAATAAATGGCTCTGATTTCATCCATTAACTTCCTAGCTGTTATAAAGACATCCATTTATATGTTTACTTTTTCACATTTACCTAATCGTGTTTAAAAATTACTTTGTTCACTAACTTACTGCCACATCTACCTGATTAAAAGATATTAAAGTATTCTCAATTGTAGCTGCGTTTAACAGCCTTAAGCCGCACCTTAGATTGAAAAACCATTTTATATTTATTCATCAAAGACATCAAAAGTCAAGTTATGTTTTCTCCATCCTCACCTGGTAGAGGTATCAGGGGTTACTCCATGAATATCAAAAGTGAAGCTATTTTTTCTCCATCCTCACCAGGTGAGGTATCAAAGTCTCACTTGATAGAGGTATCAGAGCCTCGCGTTACTCCATGAATAGATTCCAAAGCATTTTCTTTTCTTGCCAAGATGCCTCTATTGGCTTGCATGTCTCTCTTCCCTCTGCTTACTCCATGATGGTTGCTCCAACACCATTTCCTCACCATTCCAACGTCCCAAGTGATCGTTGTACGAAACCCTAAACCTGATGTCTACTATCACCAATCGCTCCATTTAACAGCCTATCGCTCCACTACACCAGACGTAATTCTTCGTTGACTTTGGTACCAATCACTGCACATATAATTGACCTTTTCATTCCCGTCAATGCACATCTACTCAACCTCCTCTATTCGCAGACCTGGGAAACGCTAAATTCTAAACTAGGGAGACTCACGCCAGATGCAAACCCTAATATACCCTCGAGCGCTCCCGTCGACTACACCTCGTCCTCGATATCTCAACCATTGGAGTATCCCATTCATATTGTTTTCCTTCCATTTCCATACAGGCTTGTGGTGACTCTATACACGATTTGAACTAGTTACGCTGAAAGGCTTACACCTATTGATAATGGGCATAATTAATGATCTTTTAACCTTATTTAACTTTAAACCCTAATCTGATGGCTATGCATTGAAGATACTGGCATATTCTTAGTCGTCCTTCAAAATCAATGGATCAGATTTATTATTCATAACTTTCTTGCATTTATCAAAGCATCCGTTAACATGTTTACTTTTTAACATTTACCTAATCACATTAAAAAATTACTGTAAGGATATGTAAATACCACGTTTAAATGATTAAGTAGGATTAAATCGTGCAGCCAAACATTTCATATTATCATAGACTGATTACGAATTACCACATACATTTTATATTATGGGCACGGGTTTTCGGCATTCTCAGCCACGAGTTAGTAGCTGTACTAGTTAACATCTAGTTGAGTTCCTTTTTAAGATCGCGGGACGCGTGAGATGAAGAGCCTCTGGTATCAACGATCTGTGGAGGTTTCACTGTCGTTTCCTTCTCACACTACCGACCATATCTTTCTCACAACTAAATTGACCACCGAGAATGCAAGCATCCTCCGATCAGTCGTTTGGAGCAGTGAAAGGTGCAACGACCTCATAACTGGTGACTCTTCTACAATTATCATGGGTATACCAGTTCATTGTTATCTATTCAAGTTGCACGTACACTTATTCATCAATATATATGAGTACACTATAAGTAATGAGAGGGCATCACTGCACAATTAGGTCACTGTTCTTTTATGAGCAAGTGAAGTGGATTGGGGTATTCTATGTAATATATCTTGGGTTGTTTCTTATCGTGTAAAGAAGTGGAGACAATCTCCCATTAACTTTAAAAAGTAATATCTCGAATTTTGTATCTCGACCGAGAGGTTGCCTACGTCCATAGACCACACTCCCATGAACTTCTAAATGACATATTTCTCCAATGATCATAACCATTTTTGTCAACACATTACTCATTCCTAAAGACTCAGTAGTTTCCTTTACTAATTGAGAACTATCTTGGTTCCATTGTTTATTTTGGTGCGGCTTGATTATATTCTTGGTGCAGCAACGTTGTACCTTTGGTGCACTTTCTACACCTTCTCCATTTGGCAGCATGGGTCTTGAAAGCACTTCATTTGATGGACAGAATGAAAGAAACAAGAAACAAAGAAGAAATAAGAAGCTCATAGGTAAAGGGGGTTGGCACAATACCTGATAAAATTCTGACCTTAGTTGTACCTGTCACAGAATGAATGGGTCACATGAAGCTAATGAAGAGTTCCATGGAAGAAGATCAAAGAATATAGTCAGAGTCGGAAACAATACACAGGTAAGACTTCAAAATGAGGAGAAGCTAAAACACCTATTCATTATGTTGTTTTCTATTGTAATATAGGAGTAACTCACGATATATTTAATACTTCATTTTCTTCTTGGGGATATGCATGGCTTCTTGGCATAGACAAGACCTCCAAAATTAGTAGATGATGTAGTGTACTATCAAGTCTCAAGCCTTCGGGAATGGGCACCATCAGGCTTAAGTTTCCTGGACTCCACTATTTTTTTCTGCAAAAGGTACTTTATCTTCTAGAGATGCTAAAAAACTTGTTGTCTCTTGTGCACATCAATCAACATGGCCACTTTTTTCATACAATGAGAAACAAAGTTGAGATAAGGAAGGATTCTCAACCACTGTGCTTTCGGTGTCTTAGGCTCACAGTTGTGAAAGCATAGCTTTAGGTGGCTTACAAGTTAGAATAATGCTAATCTTTTTGACCAGATCAAATATTTTGATTTCCATATCATTTGGAAAAGGTTCTAAATGAAATATAATAATTAAACTGATGAAGATCAATATCCCTTTCCATATTTTAAGGCATGTATTAAGGTGAACAAGATAAAATGCCTTTCTATTTTGGTCAACAAACATCCAAATGTCAAGGGTTGAGTTCTATGAGTTCGAGTACTTGATCATCTCATAAATATGTTGAAGATTGTTCAAGATATTGCAGATTTTTTTGAAGACTATTCGATAAGGGTTTGACCTTTATGATAGGACTAGATCCTATTCTTGAGAGTTGTTTTGATTATTTTCTATTGTTAGTATTTTAGATCCATTTTGATAGGATCTAAATTTTTGATGTAAAGACTATAAAGTCTATTGTTTTGAATCATAGAGGGGTTCGAGTATGGATAGAGAGACCTTGATGCTATTGTAATAGACTTTCAGATATATAATAAAAATAACAGTTTCCTTTCATTATTGATGTGAGGTTTCCATGACCTTTATCTTTCTGTACTTTTATTCAAGTTTGTCTTAATTGCTAATGACTATTATCTCATTTTTTCAGTTTATAAGCTTGAGTTAATAGTAATCTACACTATCTTATTTAACCCATCGCATGTGTGTTCTGGTTAATAAGTATAACTTTCTTCATCCACCAGTTAAGTTACCTATCTGATTATTAATTGTTGAAAACATTGTCTCATTTGGTTATAAACTTTTGACTGTATTGATACCAATCCAGTAGGTCAGTTATCCCATTTGATCCACACATAAACAAAAAAACAATTACACTTTAAGTTACCAGGATTTTTCAAGATACAATCTGAGAAGGACTCCTAGAGAGATAACATATACCATTAAAATAAAAGGTAATAAAGAGTTCTCCAACATTGTTCTTTACACTTAGTGCAACAAACACCAAATGGAATGGTTTACACAAGGTCAATGGAGAATGTTATTGGAAAACTCAAAATATTATCATAAACCCACATCTCACGTATTTGTACATGCACCATAGATTCACAATCTTTCATGAAGAGATCAGGGAGAAATGCCTCCATGCAAAATTGCCCACATTAGAATTGTTCATGTCCTTAATGGAAATATATAAAATTCCCTTGAAGATATTTTAGTCCTTGTCCTGCTTAAAAATGATGATCCCATTCTGGAAGTGGTCAAAGACCACTTTTATCCCCCTTCTATCTAGTAAATACTACTTCTTATACTAGCCTTCCCCTACAATACAGAGTGTTGTGTCCCTTTTCTCGAAAATAAGTGAGTTTCCTCTTATTTCTCCCAACATTTTCCCAACCTCTTGGACACTAATACATGCAACCTCGAAACTAACGTTTAGGGAAACTAGAATCCAATCATGAATCGGTAGTGAACCGAGAGTGAGGGGTGCGAACTGGGAGTGAGCGGTCCTCTAGCTGAAATCCCTATGCCAGGAATCCATCGGAGTCGACGATTCCTCAATCCGAGTCTTGGTTTTCATTTTATGCCCAGTTTCAAGTCGCATCCAAAACAATTTCGGGGACTCTTGGAAACTCCTCCTTGGGACATAAAGCCTAACGGAGAATCATTTTTGAGCTCCATGAGATTTTTCATGCTTGATTAGGCATGGACTAGGTGACCACATTTTCCATCTACTTCCGAGGCATGGTTTCATAAATTGGACCCCTAAATCCAAATGTTGCATTGCCTCTTACTGAGAAAATCATTGGTTATCGAAATCGATGCAAAAAACAATTTATGAGGGGTTGGAACCAAGAGTGAGGGGTGCTCTAGCTAAAATCCTATGCCAAGAATCCAACAGAGACAATGGTTCCTCAATCTGAGTCTCGATTTTCATTTTATGCCAAGTTGCAAGTCACATCCCAAACCATTTTGGGGACTCTTGGCCAATTCCTGCTCAAGGCATAAAAGACTAACAAGGCAACATTTTTTAGTTACGTGAGATGTTGCAAGCATTTTTAGGCATGGACTAGGTGACCAAATTATCCATCCTCTCTTGAGGCATGGTTTCGTAAATTGGCCCCTTAATCCAAAATGTTGCATTGCTTCAAACTGAGCAAAACACTAGTTCTCGAAATCAATGATTAAAGCAACTTCTGAGGCATGACACCCGTGAGCGAGGGGTTCTCTAGATGAAATATTATCCCAGTAATCCATTGGATTCGATGATTCCTAATCTGAGTTTCAATATTCCTTATATTCCCAATTGCAAGTCACATCCCAAACCATTTCGGAGACTCTTTGCCAATTTCTCCTCAAGGCATAAAAACCTAACGGAGCAACATTTTTGAGTTCCGTGAGATGCTACAAGATTTTTTAGGAATGGAATAGGTGACTATATTTTCCATATTCTCCCGAGACACGGTTTCATAAATTAGACCCCTAAATCCAAATGTTGCATTGCTTCTTACTAAGCAAAGAACTAATTATTGAAATCGATGAAAAAAACTACTTCCGAGGGGTTGGAACTGGGAGTGAGGGGTGGTATAGCTAAAATCCTATGCTAGGAATACATCGGAGTCAACAATTTTTCAATCTGAGTCTCAGTTTTTCATTTTATGCCCAATTGCAAGTCGCATCCCAAACCATTTTGGGGACTCTTGGTAATTCATCCTCAGGGCATAAAATCCTAACAGAGAAACATTTTTGAGCTCCATAGGATTATGCATGCTCGTTTAGGCATGGATTAGATTACCACATTGTCCATCCGCTCCTGAGGTATGGTTTCCTAAATTGGACCCCTAAATCCAAAGGTTGCATTGCTTCTTATTGAGCAAAGCACTAGTTATTGAAATCGATGAAAAAAACAACTTCTGAGGGGTTGGAACCGGGAGTGAGGGGTGCTCTAGCTAAAATCCTATGCCAGAAATCTAACAGAGACGACATTTCCTCAATCCAAGTCTTGGTTTTCATTTTATGTCCAGTTGCAAGTCGCATCCCAAACCATTTTGGGGACCCTTGGCCAATTCCCGCTCAGGGCATAAAAGATTAACGGAGCAGCATTTTTGAGTTCCGTGAGATGCTGCAACCTTTTTTAGGCATATACTAGGTGAAAAAATTATCCATATGCTCTCAAGGCATGGTTTCTTAAATTGGCCCCTTAATCCAAATGTTGCATTGCTTCGAACAGAGAAAAACACTAGTTCTTGAAATCAATGATTAAAGCAACTTTTGAGGCATGGCACCTATGAGTGAGGGGTGATCTAGATGAAATCATATCCCAGTAATCCATCGGAGTCGACGATTCATTAATCCGAGTCTCAATATTCGTTATATTCCCAGTTGCAAGTCGCATTCCAAACCATTTCAGGGACTCTTGGCCAATTTCTCCTGAGGGAAAAAAAACCTAACGGAGCAACATTTTTTAGTACTGTGAGATTCTTCAAGATTGTTTAGGCATGGACTAGGTGACTATATTTTCCATCCTCTCTTGAGGCACAATTTCATAAATTGGACCCCTTAATCCAGATGTTGGTTTGCTTCAAATGGAGCAAAACACCAGTTCTCGAAATCAATTAGTAAAACAACTTCCGAGGCATGGCACCCGGGAGTGAGGGGTACTGATTTAGCTAAAATCCTATGCCGAGAACTCATCGGAGTCGACATTTCCTCAACCTGAATCTCGTTTTTCATTTTATGCCTAGTTGCAAGTCGCATTCCAAACCATTTCAGAGACTCTTGGCCAATTCTCGCTCAGGGCATAAAAGGCTAATGAAGCAACATTTTTGAGTTCCGTGAGATGCTACAAGATTATTTAGGCATGGAATAGGTTACCAAATTATCCATGTTCTCTTGAGGCATGGTTTCATAAATTGTCCCCTTAATCCAAATGTTGCATTGCTTCAAACTGAGCAAAACACTAGTTCTAGAAATCAATGATTAAAGCAACTTCTGAGGCATCGCACCCATGAGTGAGGGGTGCTCTAGATGAAATCCTATCCCAGTAATTCATCAGATTCAATGGTTCCTTAATCTGAGTCTCTATATTTTTTATATTCCCAGTTGCAAGTCACATCCTAAACCATTTCGAGGACTCTTGGCCAATTTATCCTCAAGGCATAAAAACCTAACAGAGCAACTTTTTTGAGTTTCGTGAGATGTTGCATGATTTTTTAGGCGTGGAATAGGTGAATATATTTTACATCCTCTATCGAGGCATGGTTTCATAAATTGGACCCCTAAATCCAAATGTTGCATTGCTTCTTACTGAGCAAAGCACTAGTTATCGAAATCGATAAAAAAAATAGTTTTCGAGGGGTTAGAAGCGGGAGTGAAGGGTGTTATAGCTAACATCCTATGCCAGGAATCCATCGGAGTCGAAAGTTCCTCAATCCGAGTCTCTTTTTTCATTTTATGTCCAGCTGCAATTCGCATCCCAAACAATTTCGGGGACTCTTGGCAATTCATCCTCGGGGAATAAAAGTCTAACAGAGTAGAATTTTTGAGCCCCATGGGATTATGCATGCTTGTTTAGGCATGGACTAGATGACCACATTGTCCATCCAGTCCTGATGCATGGTTTCATAAATTGGACCCCTAAATCCAAATGTTGCACTGTTTCTTACTGAGCAAAGCACTATTTATCGAAATCAATGAAAAAACAACTTCCGAGGGGTTGGAACCGGGAGTGATGGGTGATCTAACTAAAATCTTATGCCAGGAATCCAACAGAGATGACTGTTCCTCAATTCGAGTCTCATTTTTCATTTTATGCCTAGTTACAAGTCGCATCCCAAACCATTTCTAGGACTCTTGGCTAATTCTCGTTCAAGGCATAAAAGACTAACGAAGTAACATTTTTGAGTTTCGTGAGATGTTGCAAGATTTTTTAGGCATGGAATAGGTGAAAAAATTATTTATCCTCTCCCAAGGTATGGTTTCATAGATTTTCCCCTTAATCCAAATGTTGCATTGCTTCAAACTGAAAAAAACACTAGTTCTCAAAATCAATGATTAAAGCAACTTCTAAGGCATGGAATCTATGAGTGAGAGGTTCTCTAGATGAAATCACATCCTAATAATCCATCAGAGTTGACGTTTCCTTTATTGAGTCTCGATATTCGTTATATTCCTAGTTGTAAGTCGCATCCCAAACCATTAAAGGGACTCTTGGCCAATTGCTCCTCAGGGCATAAAAACCTAATGGAGCAGCATTTTTGAGTTCCGTGAGATGTTCCAAGATTGTTTAGGCCTAGACTATGTGACTATATTTTCCATCCTCTCCTGAGGCACGGTTTCATAAATTGGATCCCTTAATCCAAATGTTGGTTTGCTTCATACTGAGAAAAACACTAGCTCTCGAAATCAATGAGTAAAGCAACTTCCAAGGCATGGGCGCACATGGGAGTGAGGGGTGCTCTAGCTGAAATCTTATCCTAAGAATCCATCGGAGTCGACAGTTCCACATTCCAAGTCTCGTTTTTATTTTTATGACCAGTTTCAATTCACATCCCAAACTATTTCAGGGACTCTTGGCCAATTCCTCCACAGAGCATAAAAAATAACTAAATTCTACATGTCTCTGTCAACTAGCTACTATATCTTACTATCTTGAAAAAAGACTGCACCAATTTCAACTGCACATTGAGTTTAACAACCACTACTTCCTACATAAAAATGTGGGTTGCATTATTGTTAACCATCGCCATACCTAACTTATTATTCAACTTGGATTGAACAAAAAATATATTTGTATAGTTCTACTCTTGGCTTGAACAAAACTAATATTTGTATAGTTCTACTCTTGTCTTGAAAAAAACTAATATTTGTATAGTTCTACTCTTGGCTTGCCTTAGACATATTGTCAATTAAAGCACCCAATATTTGCAACACACCAAATGATGGTTGGATTTCTTACTCCATAGCATTGACCCTCATATTCAATGGACATTTCTTATAATAATTCTAATTTGCACAAATCCAACAAACAACAACCTTAATACTATTTTTTTCTTAGATCCATATGATAAATTTATCATGTCCTTAGTGTTTTCACATTTTTAATATGTCCTTAATATGTCCAAAATCAAGAGGCATATCACATTAAATTAGGTGGTTGACCACTAATATTGGTAATTGCACCCTAGTCTAGTTGTGCATCCAAGACTAAAGATATAAAAATTTTATTTAGAGCTGTGAATATGATGATGGACTACTAATTAACAGCACGTTCACATGCAACTGAAGGTACAACCAAACAGGTACCTATCAAATATTTCTTCATCGAGTGAGGAAATCTTAGGACAAATAGAGGTTGGAAATGCGACTGCATCTAGTAGATATGATAAGCAAATAAGGATTAGAGGTGAAAATGTCAGAATAAAATTTTGTAGATACATGAAATCTTTTCTTGTCGAAGGAGAATCCTGCTCTTATGATGATGAGAGCATAGGAGACATAGATTTTCCACTCAAGTATAGGAATCTGGAGAAATAATGGGTACTTAGAGAACTACCTCCTATATATGTTGACTTTGTTGTCAACAATATGACATATCACATTGCACCATCCTCCCTGTATGGCTTGGGGCTATTTTCCATTGATGGAATAATTGTAAAATACAATACAATAACTAAATTGATGGACTATGTCGGACCGTGTTACAGTTATAACGATTGGATGTGGTTGGTCCAGTACATGCAAAGTATGCAAATATATGCACTCGCCGCAAATTATATACAACTAATAAACAAGGATAAAAATAAGGGAGCGACTATCTATATTGATGGAATGCCTAAAGCTTCCAACAATATCGCAGGGTTTATAAACAACACACGACCTGGGACAACAAATAAACAACCAAATTGCATATATGAGGGACATGAAGAAAATTAGGTAGTCTTATGAGAAATAAAAAAGATAGATCTCGGGGAAGAGTTATTAGTGTATTACCATTTGAATAGAATAGAAACATTGACTAATAGTGTGTAGGTTCTTATGCAACAACTCTTTAAGATGTTGGAAGATTGGTTGTTGTCATTGATGTCAACCCTAGTCATGGGTTTTGGACCGCAAGATTGAGGGAAAATGCACATGCAGATACAACACTCATGGATGGATAGTATACATCATGTTGTTTATGGTGGTATGTGGCACCTCACATGGATCCTCATGGTTGAGGATAAATGAATGTTTGAAGATGACAAAGTGAATTGTACATGTAGGCCCTGAAGATAATTACAAAATAAGAAAGTGTCAGGTCGGCCCTAATGTTAAAAGGAAGTGACATAAATGGTATAAATAAACATCATTATACATTCATTTGATATAATTCGAATTTCAAAGGGAAGAATAAGTAAAATAAGGTTGGATTTCAAGGGAGGATGAAGTCTTTTGGTGATGTGTTCTAAGGTATGTTATTTTCAGGTCATCTTACAATTTTTTCTATAAAAAAATTTCGAGAACGATTCATATGGTGAAATCGCTATGGTATTGAGATGACATAGCAAGGTACCTCTGGTAAAAATTTTATCTCTTGATTCACTATAATTATGGAGATACACTCTATGGAAGATAGGGTTTGTGACCAGTCCTGAAGCTAGTCAATAAATATGTGTTCCAAGTAAAATAGTCATAACTTTTTCATACAGACTCCAAATGAAGTGGGACCACTTCCATTAGAAATATTAGGGACTTTAGTTTCTTGTGTGTGAGTTTTAGAATCGTATGTTAAATATTGAGTGTGGGGAATGTTGTACAAGTTGGGTCTTCGGAAAAGACCAGAATTGAATAAAGTCTACCATTCTTTCTATAACCTCTTTTTGGGGAGGATTCAAGGAGTGAAAATTGGAGGAGTTTCAGAGAATACATTGAGTAATATTATCTATAGGATCATAGTACTCCATGAATTGAAGAATTGTAGAAATTGAAGAAGTCTCAAGAAGCATTATCGGGTTCTATGTGATGATTGGTTGATGGTGATGATTTAATGTAAAATGTTATTATCTCTCATATATTCTTGGGTGGAAGGAAGGGGAAAGGATGGAGAGTTCAAATATCTCTTGATATTGAAGGATTGTATCTTCCTCTTGGAGTTTTATCACTCCCTTTACATTTGGAAGTTGTAGCTACCTTTGGAAGTCATTACCTCCCTTGAACAATAACTATTGATTATTTCTCATATATTGTGCATGGTGTATTGTGGTGTATTGGTGT
>ML792995.1:139294-155589 GCA_009831015.1 Picea engelmannii
TCCTCTTGGAGGTTTATCCCTCCCTTTACATTTGGAAGTTGTAGCTACCTTTGGAAGTCATTACTTCCCTTGAACAATAACTATTGATTATTTCTCATATATTGTGCATGGTGTATTATGGTGTATTGGTGTAACTCTTATACCATTGTTCATTTCTAATTGGATATAGTTGAATGGTTCAAGTATAAGTTGAAAAAGGTTTTTAATTGTACTTGATACTGATTCAACGCCCTCTCAGTATCAACATAAAAAACATCTACTTATTGCATTATATTTTTTTATTATCTTTAACATTGTTGTAAATATTATCTTTAACATTGTTTTTTTGTCATCATTAATAAATTTTTAAATATTTGGGGGTTCTAATTATATTATAATGTGGCAGGATGATTGTGGAAAAGGGTCAACTGTAGAACATTTAAATGATTATCAATTTCCACTTTCATTTTACGTTGTTTTTATTATTTGCTTATATAATTTTATTGAAATAACATTGTTTTTGCTGAAATTATATGTAGTTAGTAGGCCATGTGGATCATGATTCCGCCGATGAGGAGGGGTTTTATTCTTGCATTGATCAGATGATCTTATTAAAAAAAAGATCATTAAAGCTAACAGGGAACTTGTTAGCTTGTTAGATCGTCCAGAACAAACTCCCATCTTCAAAGAAAAGATCAAGCTCCTTATGTCACAACTTAACACATATAAGGTAATAACCATAATTTAAAGTGTTTTTTTTTCATGCACTCATATGTTCAATTATGATACTTTGTTCTTTAACTTTTACATTATCTCATGAAAAAACATTATCTTTTTTATAAAGGAATATTTGGAGCTTGTTCATCACGGTGTTGGTAGTAGTGGCGCTATAGAGACGCTATAGAGTCCTAATGCGAGTGGTCATAAAACTACTAGAGCACTATTTACTTCTCCATATTCCACACCTCATTTAGATAGGAGCCATGACACACACCGATGGACATCCACACCTAGTTCAGAGTCTAGAGATGGTGGCAGATATGAGGATCATAGTGATGTGGTTGAGATGGGTGCATTTCCTAGAGCTAGACATGTGACAAGCATGGGGACCCTTCCGTGCACATTTTTGGTCGACGATAATGGAATTACATTAAAACAATAAAGACTCCCAGGTAGTTTTAATTAATATTTTAATCGTTCAATGTTGTCCTCATACAGAAATCATCTAGATTATTAATTTTAAATTAATGATCATATATATTTTTTGTGTAGGAAACGACCTTTTTTATAGGCATGTAGAGAGCAAGACCTTGTCTACTTTTGGGTCAACCTTACGCATGAGGTGGAATTGCAAGAATTCCAACCTCAAAAAGGAACTTATGAATTATCTTGAAGACCTCTTTGGTGTAAACATGTTCAATAAAAAAGCAGTCACATCTGCAGTGGGTGAATATTTAAAATATACGTGGGATGTTTATAGATCAAGCTTGGCAAGAAATCTTAGGTATGAGCATCCTCCTTCAATTCCAGAGAGGGAGTGGAAGGAGATCATTGATGATCCAAAAGAGAATATTTTGAAACAATCAGGAGAAAAAATAACTGGTACACCAAGGTAAATTACAATTTTTTGAATTCAATACTAGATTTATTTTTCTTTAGATCTAAATAAAAGTGTGGTTATATATAACATACTTGAAATTTTTGATGATAGGTTGCCTAACACTTCGAACGAAACCAAAGCAAGGATTTCCAAACATGGCCAACGCAAGCTAGGCTAGGGCAGCAACTCAAGGTTACAGTCATGAATCGTAAGTACCCAAACATCTTAAGAATATTATTTGTATCACCTTACAACTTTAAGGCAATTGTAGCCAAAAACATTAAAAAACCATACCCTTATGCAATGCAGGGCGACGACTTCATAACTGAAACCATGGAGGAAGACCTCCAACTTAGTTACAAGTACGGTTATAAATCCGTGGTTGATCATAGGAAAAGAATGGGGCAAACCCCAAGATCCAATTTGCAGGATAAGGTAAATAAAAATCAGTCCACATTAACCTTTCGTTACTTATAAAATACATAAATGTTTGATATCGTCTATAATTTAATGTCTTACTTTGTTTTAATCAGGGGAGAAACACTATCAACGAAACCATTAGTACTAGACAACAGAGTACTAATAGTGAAACACAGCCAGAAGATCATGGTGCTCCCTAGCAGCCCCATCCCAATGAGCTCCAACCCCAAGATGTTCCTGTGACTGAGGCCCACAACAATAAAATGACTATATATTAATCATATACTTAATAATTTTGTACTTATAAATTTTGACATTTCAATGGCAGAGAATGTCATAGATGATCCTCCTCGACCTAAAGATCAGGTGAACAGGTTGACAGCCATTCCAACGGTGCTGACTAGAGGACCAGGTAAATAATTACATTGCAAAGTTTTTTTTTTAATATTAATGAACTACTTCAATGATATTTAAAAATTGGCCATATCAATTTAATATTTTTTATTTTTTTAGGTGATGGCCCCTCATAGCATCTTCCATGTCATGGGTATGAGACCAGACGTACTCAACGTGAAAGGACCAAAACAACATCAACTACTGAAGAGAACCCAGTAAAAGAAGACATGGACATGGATGTTTTGCTTAAGAACTGGAAACCACAAAAGAAGACTAAAAGAAATTCATGATGTCATGTAATAATTTATAAGACAATTAGATGTACATTATATAGTTGAAAATGTAATGATGCATATAATGCATTGACATTATGGGTACTTTTTCATCTGATAATATACACAAGTCTATTTCTATGGCTTGTATATATCTGTGAATGTAATTTTGTTATACACTTAATGATAATTTCAGCTTCTCTTAATGATGCAACTTCCAAAATCTTGTGACATGATATATGTAACTTTGAAAGTCCTATTACATCTTTCATTGTGTCTCACATGACAAAGAACATTACCATTCTTTTCATTATGTCTTTTCATTGTGTCATGGACATGGTGTTGCTACTCAACATTGCCTCAAATCCTACTTATTCCTTCCTCTATGATATGTACAATGATGTTGAACCATACACAAATAATTGTGAGTAGAAAAATAAGCCAAGGATAGGAACCCAAAGATTTCAATGTTAAGGTCTTGTGATTCTACAAGGTGGGATACAAAGAGGAATTGTTTCCATGCATAAACATGCTAAATAACTTGATTGAGAATGTGGATGTAACAAGTTGAACATTGAAATAATATAGCAATGACATAATCAAGCAATATGGGTGGTCATAGATGTTTAGCTATTATTCAGTCATTTAACCTTTAATGTCTTTGAAAAATGTTGGTTTGAAGGGTGGTCACCTCCATGATCCAAAACACATTTCTGAAAAGGTATAAATCATTTTCTTCTCTTGCGTCATGAAATTTTCCTTCATTTCCTTGTATACTTGAATTCAAAATCGGAAAAAAAAATGACACATGGCATGCATAACACATAATTGTTTTATGACTGAGAGTAATAGTAATTTTTCATATTCATAAACACAAAAATGAGACTTATCTTTTAAAAAAAATTGGTTCAAGAGATTGGTCATGTAAGAGAAAATTTCCATTGAACCACAACCATCTAGTGTAGATACCGCCACCAACCTAGGCTATGAGGCCAACATGGTGAAAAAACCAAGCAATAAGATTCTATATTTCTCATCCCAACCTTTCTACTCACATTCTTACCTAACCTTCTCAACGCAAAGCATTACAAGAATCTACTTCATCTTGCGATATATAAGGAAATCTCTTCCACTACAACATGCAACATAAGGAATATATTTACTTTATGTACTTCATGGTCCCTTAGATATATTATTCTCTCTAGTTCTCTTTAGTGTGGATAGAAAGAGCTTGATCTATTGTATTATTTCTAAGAATTTCCTAAAAGAACTATATTTGTCTCTCAATGATATAAAGAGAATATAATGGATAGTGAATGATGAATTGTTATCTTCCCTATCTTATATGCTCACCTACAACCACTATATTTCATCCAAAGTCTACATATTTCCTCTTCTTGATGTTGATTTTGGTTAATTTCCAAATTGGTATGGGTTGGAAATGGACAATAAAACATGAAATATGTAGAGAATTAATGTTAGAGTGCTTCCCACAATATTAGAGTCAATGACAATGATATCATTGGTGGAAATGATGGATGCCATTAGCTATAAATAGAGGAATGTAGGACTCTTACATTTCCCATGGAATGAATATTGTACTTAGCCCATGCTCCCATTATTATGTGAAAATTATTTCCCCACCAACCTCTTACATAGATTCAAGGATTGGTTGATAAGTCAAAGAAGGTATATGGCTTCATTTAAGGCACATTGTAGAAAAATATGAGTTCTGAGAATGACCTTGGAGATAGAGGATTTATTTTCCCATAGGTCCCCTTTCATCTTACCCTATAGTTGAATCATAGTGCCTCTCATGCCTTCATTTGTTTTCTATGGTGGGTTGCATCACCAAACATTGAAGCACTTGGAAGGCCTAATTACTATTTAACTATTTGAGTGAAGGTCATTAGTGTTGTGTTAGAGTCTTAGGATTGTGTTTTGTATTTGTAAAATACACCATGTGAAACTCTTACATAAAAGCCATATATTGTCATTGACCTATTGAGATAAGTATTATCAAATAGTTGTTGTACCACCCAAGCACATATTTCCGTTTAGACACATTTTCTTTGAGTATTTCATCTTCTATATTGCATTATTTATTTTATATGTAACCTTGTAACCTTGAATGAGACTTTTTAGCACACAATGAATTCCATATGGTTAATGATTGTATTTGAATCTCTCACTACAACCAATGATTGAGCAAATGAACCTTTAGAAATTTTCAATCCTTTCCAAAGTGCATAAGCTTTTGCTTGGTAGTTGGAAAAAACACCAAGTCCTCATGTAAAAGAAGTTATTAATATAAATAATAAATAATGTCAATGTTTTATATTGATAGTTATTAATATGGTAATATTAATATTTATATTGCCACCTATTTTTTTTATTTTTTTTTAAATAAATATTTGTTGTCGTCATTTCGATGACAATAATATACCTGCGATGAATTCTCTATATAAACAAAACAATGTGGTTGTCTCAAGTGCGACGACAATAAAATTGATGTGACACATTTGGTATATAAATGATGTGACACATTTGGTATATAAACAAAGCAATGTTGTCATTCCTACGATGAATTCGCTATATAAAAAAAGTAAATGTTGGCATCGCAAGTGCGACGACCATAAAATTGTTGCAACACATTTTCTATATAAAAAAATTGTTATCGTTCCTGTGATGACTTCGCTATATAAACAAAAAAAATGTTGTCATCGCAAGTGAGATGACAATAAAAATTATTGCGACGCATTTTCTATATAAATAAAGAGAAGTTGTCGTTGCAATTTCGATGACAACATAAAATCCTATGACGAATTAGCTATATAAACAACGAAAATTGCCATCGCAATGGTCGTCACAATTGAGACGAATTGTTGGTTTCACTTAGTCAACCTATATTATCATATTGGCAATGATATTTCTTTTTTTGTCGCAATTGTGAGAAGTTCCCTAGTGTCGTCACTCTTGCGATGTTAATTCAAGTTCGTCGAAATTTCCACGTGCCATAAAATGACGTTTCATAGAGTCAAGATTCGTCGCAATATCCATGACATAACATCACAGGATATTTGAAATAGTCGTCACAAAATGACCCAAATTTGCTAGTGAACCCCCAGGGAGACGAACATGTTGTCGTGCATGAACAAATAGTGGTGGGTGATGTGGTTGGGATGATAAGGTCCTTTCACTGGATGTATGAGGCACTGATCAGCCGTTTGGACAGAGATGAGGCCAGGCCGTCGGCGCCCCTTGAGGGTCCACCGTGTGCTCTGGTCGGTACTAGTAGCATTCACCACGAACTCGAGAAGGTCAAATTTCCCGAGTTCTTTGGTGCCCCGGATGGCGCAGCCACCGAGGCATTGTTGGAGAATGTGGCGATATGCTTTGCACTTTGCGACTATACCTCCAACATGAATTTATGCATGGTGTTATTTCAACTAAAGGGGACCGCTCTTCTATAGTGGAAGATGTTCTTGCCACAATTGAACATGGTCATCGAAGATGTGTCATGGGAATGGTTCTGAGAGATGTATCTATTAGAGGAATTCATTGAGCATCAACTCAATGAGTTCAACGCCTTGTGACAAAGTGGTTGTACGGTTCCCAAGTATGAGAGCCATTTTATGGTGTTTCTTTGGTATGCTCCGCACCTGAATACTGAGAAACTTAAGGTCAACAAGTTCTTGTTTGGTCTTAATGTCAGCATTCATGTGAATCTTAGGATTTTGATGCCTTAGACCTTGCATGATGTCGTCCAAAATTCCCTCATAGCAGAGGAGGAGCTTATCAGTGGGGTTCAAAGTCGAACTCCAGGGAGACCAACAATGTTGGAAGGTTTACAGTTGGGAGTAAGCTTGTCATTGATGGCAAGAACAACGATGGAAAAGATTAGCATGATCAACAGCGCAGTGATAATAGAAGAGGAGGAGAAACAATGAACGTTGGATCTTTTTCAGAATCCCCGATGACCGTCAGATCTGTTTATGGACAAGAAGAACGTGCAGAAGTGGAGAACAGATCTTAGGCGTCAGATCTGAGCGTAAGATCCAACCATCATTGGATCAGGGAGAACCTGGACGTTCATTAAAGAGCATGAAGAGGCGAAATGTGAAATTTCAAAATATGTTGGTCTGACTCCATTTAGGAGTTTTGTAGATCAGGACTTGAAGGCTTGAAACCCTTCATCATAAGTGGAGAAATCATGAAGTGGCGAAATCGCGAAGTGTCGAAATCGCGAAATCCGATATGGCGAAATGATCCTAGTTGTTGGATCAAGGAGTGATCTGGGCTGTCAGATCCAGGAGGTGAATATGGAAAACCACGTTAGAAAGGACAGTCGTGGATCGTTAGATCAAGAGGACACATGGAAAAAGTTTAGAGCACCACAAAGACTCCATTTCGGAGATTCGCAAATTGAGAAATCCAAAGGAAAGAGATTCAAACTCACGATACGCGAGATCATGAAAAGATATTGACCGTCAATTCACCAAGAATGTGGACCGTCGATCTGAGCTCCATCTCGTAGCTTCGCCTATCGCAACTTGGAGTGACGAGAAGCTCCATCACTAAAACAGCGAGATGCGAGATCGCGAAAATACTTGGACCGTTGATTCATCAAGATCGTGGACTGTCAATTAGGGTCGATGAAGATCATGAGTTCACAGTGCCTATTAGCACAGCCTATGGTCACCACGTGTGGTCACATGGAGGAAGGACATAGTGCATATGAGCTTTGCCTAGAAATTTTGGGGATCGCGTCTGGGATTGATGGTTTCTACTAGAGGATGCCAAGAGACTTCTGTGTGATTTCCAGAGGAGCTGAAGAGTTACAAGGAATCTGTCAGTGGAATGAAGATGATTCGTGGAGGAAATTGATAGCTGGATGAGGGTTGGAGCTCGTAACTGAAACAGAAAGGATAAGCTTGACTATGCATGAGAAGATGAAGAGTCTAAACTACCAGAGAGGATGAGGTATATCAGCAGAACACCCAGTGATGTTGGATGCGTGGTGGGAACCACCAGAGAAGCTGAAGAGTTGTGATGATCAGACAGAGCACTCGAGATGTGGAGGAGATCGGCGCAGTGTGAGTATGCAGAGGTATTGCACACATTGCATGCACAAGGCACACATAAGCTATAAGTACATGATACAGAGAAGAGATGTTGTTGTTGTTGTTGTTGTTGTGAGTGATGGAGGTCTAAAGAAGGAGGTAGAGTGCAGCAGTTGAAATGCACAGAAGACAAAAGGTGCATTGAAGAAAAATGGTGCACAGAGTACAAAATATAGAAGAACAGAAAGTGCAAGGTATGCATGCAGGATGACAGTAAGGCAGACGGAGCAGTGAAATCTTGCAGAACAATGATGAATCTGGTAATCCATTGTTGAACATTATATCATTGTAATAAGTTTTAGTAGCAAATATTTATAAACAAGGGTGGAATGGAGGTGCTAGGGAGGACCGGTGTCCTCAAATGTTTAAGTGGCTGCTTGAACACAGGGAGTTGTAGCTTCTTTCTAGTTGATGCTAGAGAAACCAGGGATTTGGTGCTTCCTTCTAGTTGGTGCTAGAGAAACCAGGGAGTTGGTGCTTCCTTCTAGTGGGTGCTAGAGAAAACAAAGAGTTGGTTCTCTCAGCAAGTTGCAGCTTGCAAAACAGAGGTTGTAGCCTCACATTGAGTTGGTGCTAAATTATAGATGATGTACAGAACTTAAAAGTCTACCTATCATTTCGAAGAAGAAGAGGTATTCTCCCTTTATGGGTTTCCTCGTGAAAATTTGTCTCTGTGTATATCTTATGTGTGACTGATTCTCATTATTTTATTGTCCATATATTGTATAATGTTGATGATCACTTACAGAAAAAATAAAAATGTATTAAAAGACTTAAAATTGTTTAAGAACAATAACAATTGATTCACCCCCCCCCCTCTCAGTTGTCTTAGTAATTTCAACAATTTGGTATCAGATAAAGTTCCTTTTATTCAAAGGTAGATATGTATGCTTAAACATGACAAGTCATGAAGGGACTTCAGCCACTAAGCCCCCTCTATTTGATGG
This sequence comes from Picea engelmannii, assembly GCA_009831015.1. Classification (NCBI taxonomy): domain Eukaryota; kingdom Viridiplantae; phylum Streptophyta; class Pinopsida; order Pinales; family Pinaceae; genus Picea; species Picea engelmannii. The sequence goes on from ML792995.1 coordinate 148,032, forward strand.
GACAAATATTTCCTTCTAGAAGATTAGAATGAGAACATACTTAATGGCCTTGGGTGTTGATGTTTGGGATGTAGTAGTGACTGGATATACAAATCCTGTTGTGCTAGCCTCCAAGGACGATAAGTTAGAGGTTAGTTTTAATGCTAAGGGAATGAATTCTATCTTGAATGGACTTGCGGAAGTTGAGTTTGTAAAGGTGATGCATCTTGAAACTGCCAAAGTAATGTGGGATAAACTTATTAGCAGCTATGAAGGAAATGAGAAAGTAAAATATGCCAAACTTCAAACATATAGATTGAAATTTGAACAACTAAAGATGAATGAAGATGAAACAATTAGCAAGTATTTTTTAAGAGTTGAAGAACTTGTAAATTCCATGAAGGGTCTTGGTGAGAAGATTGAAGAACCATTTTTAGTTCAGAAGATTTTAAGATCGTTGCTTGATAAATTTAATTCAAAAGTCTCAGCAATAGAAGAACTAAGTGATCTTAAAACTCTGTCCATTGATCAACTCCTAGGACCTCTAACTGCATATGAAATGAGAATTAACAAAGATAAATCCAGTACTAGAGAAGCATAATTTAAAGAATACAAGAATACTGATTCAGAATTAGATGATATGGAGGCAAAATTTGTGATAAGGTTAAAGAAAGGATCAGGAAAATATCACGGGAAGTTTCCCTTCAAATGATTTAACTATGGTAAGATAGGTTATTTTGCATCTATGTGTCCCCATCAGAAAAAGGACCAAAACTCTGATGATGAAAAGAAGTACAAATACAAGAAATATAATAAGAAGAAAAGTTTGGTTGAAAATAATGACAATTCCTCAGAAGACACCAATACTGACTCTTCCTATGAAGATAAGGCAAATGAATTCATGCTTATGGCCAAAGAAGATTATGATAATAAAATCATAGGCAGTGATGATAATGATGAAGAAGTTGTGATTGATATGGAAGGAGAACTGATCAGTGCACTTGAAGAAATTGACAAACTCATAATTAAGAGCAAAAAGCAAAAACAATTGTTGATATAGTTTGAAAAAGACAGTAAACAACCTGATGAAGACTTTGCCCTACTGAAAGTGAAATTAGAAGAGGCAAAGAAAATAAAAGACATACTAAAACAACAGTTGTCAGAGAAGAAATCCAGCTGTGAAGCCTTAGAAGAAGAGATAGTAGAAACCAGAAAAGAAATGGAGAAGTTTAAGGGATTGTATCACCAAAATTTGCCAAGTATTAAAGCCTTAGAAGGATTAACCTCTATTCTAAATCAACAAAAAAATCCAAAGTTGAAAGCTGGATTGGGATATGAAAAAGGATCAAGTAGTGATCATCCAAGTAATACAGAACCCATCAAGTTTGTCAAATCCTCAAACATTGACAACAACCACTCTGCAGAATCAAAGAAAGAAAATCATCCACCAAGAAGGAATGAAAGAAAAAGTACTAGAACCAAATTTGTAGATCAGAAATATTATCGGCATGAAAGAAATCGACCTCTTCAAAGAAGATAGATTTTTTCAAGGTACAAAGGTTTTTTCTATGGATATTGTTTTTTCTGCTCTCATTTTGGTCACAAAGATATAAACTATTCTTTAAGATTTAGATATGAACAATCAATATATTCAACGAATAACTATCTTCCACAACAAAGATTGAGACAACCAAGCAACAAACAATCACGGACCATAAATTATGTGATCACTGGGAGAAGGACACAGGTGAAACACAACAACAGTTATGAGCATAACAATCGTTATGATCTATTATTCCATGAACCAGAATGTTACAACTATCATAATTATGGACATAAAGCTGCAGACTGTCGCTTAAGGAATTACAATCCAGACTTGATCCCCACTGCTGAAAATGTCAAGATTTGGAAGAAGAAAGCAGATGACAAGTGTGGACTAGTATTATCAGCCCAAAAACAAAAGAATCCCTACTATATTGACAGTGGATGTTCCAAACATATGACTGGAGACAAAAGTAAGTTTCTAACTTTAAGTGAAAACAAATTAGGGAATGCAACTTTTGGAAATGACGGAATAGGAAAAATAAAGGGTAAAAGAATGGTAATCCTAAGTAATGGAAAAGGAAAAGCTCAATATGTGTTGTTTGTAGATGGTCTGAAACATAATCTACTAAGTGTCAGTCAAGTTTGTGACAAAGGATGTGAAGTTGTTTTTACTTCTAAAGACTGTAAAATAAAGGATTTGAGTTCAGGACAACTGATTGCAAAAGGGGTAAGAACAGAAAATAATGTCTATGTGTTAAAAGAAGAAAAAGAAGAATGTCACTTAAGCAAGTGTGATGAAAGTTGGTTGTGGCATAGGAGACTTGGACACCTAAATTTTGATCATATAATCAAGCTTAGAAACAATGGGGCAGTAAAGTATCTTCCAAAGATATCAAATCCATACGACTCTATTTGTAAACCCTGCCAGATAGGAAAGCTTACTCGCACTCAGTTCAAGTCTAAAAACTTTCCCTCAACAAAAAAACCTCTCCAATTAGTACATATGGATTTATGTGGACCATCAAGAAAAGAAGGTATAGGAAAAGAGAACTATTTTATGTTGATTATTGATGATTATTCTAGACTAACATTGGTTTCCTTTTTAAAGGAAAAATCCGAACCATTTGAAAAATTCAAAGTGTTTAAGGCTATGACTGAGAATCAAACAGGAAAAAGATTAAAGGAAGTAAGGTCTGATAGAGGAGGAGAGTTTAGTTCATGGAACTTCAAAGAGTTCTGTGATAAATATGGGATCAAAAGAGAATACACAATTCCAAGGACTCCACAACAAAATGGAGTTGTTGAGAGGAAGAATAGATCAGTACAACAAATGGAAAGATCAATGATGAATGAAAGGAACATACCTCAAACTTATTGGGTGGAAGAAATTCATACAACTGTTCATATCCTTAACAAATCTCATCTCATGCCACACAGTGACAAGACTCCTTATGAACTGTGGTTTGGAAGACCTGCTTCAATCAAGCATTTTAAAGTTTTTGGGAGTAAATGTTATATCAAGAACAATGATGAAAATATTGGCAAATATGATGACCGGGTTGATGAAGGTGTCTTTTTGGGTTATGCTACAAATAGTAAAGGGTATAGATGCTACAATAAGAGACTACACAAACTAGTTGATTGTATAGACATAAAAGTTGATGAAGAAATCCCAGTCAAAAATGTAAGTAGTGTTGAACAAGGAACAAAAGATATAGTTGAAGATGAAGATGAACAGGTCCAAGGATCAGAAAAGCAAGTATCTGAATCAGATGAAGATACAAATACTCAAACTGACACAAATCAACAGAAAGAAGAAAAATCACCTCTCATAATTATTAGAAAGAATCATCCTAAAAATCAGATAATTGGAGATATAAATAAAGGAGCTCAGACAATAAGGAAATTGATTAAAGACTCAGAACAATCTCATGTTGCCTTTTTATCTATGACTGAACCTAAAATTTTTGAGGAAGCTAGCCAGGATGATAATTGGATTAGAGAAATGAATGAAGAGCTTGATCAGATTGAGAAGAACAATACTTGGGAGCTTGTCCCTAGACCTAAAGATAAAAATGTAATAGGTTCCAAATGGGTGTTCAAGAATAAAATGAATGAAAAATGACAAGTTGTTAGAAATAAATCCATATTGATCTGTAAAGGGTATGCACAAGTTGAAGGTCAGGACTTTGATGAAAATTTTTCACCAGTGGCAAGATTGGAAGCTATCAGAATGTTTCTTTCTTATTCATGTCACAAGAACTTTAAAGTTTATCAGATGTATGTTAAGTCAGCATTTCTTAATGGAGATCTAGAGGAAGACGTATATATGGAGCAACCTGAAGGATTCTCATTGACAGATAGTCCTAATAATGTTTGCAAGTTGAAGAAGGCCTTATACGGATTGAAACAAGCACCACAAGCTTGGCATTATAGACTGGACAAATTTTTAGAAGATAAAGGATTCAAGAAAGGTATTGTTGACATCAACCTTTACATTAAGTCTGAAGGTGATAATTTATTAGTTGTTTTGGTTTATGTATATGATATTATTTTTGGGTGCACTAATGAATCATCTGTCTAGTGGTTTGCTAACTCTATGCAAACAGAATTTGAGATGTCCATGATAGGAGAACTGTCATATTTTCTTGCCTTACAAGTAAAACAGAGTTCTGCAAGAATTTTTATATCTCAAGAAAAATACTTGAAAGAAATGTTGAAAAAATTTCAGATGGAGGACTCCTCTCCTGTTAGTACACCCATGGTGGTTGGATGCAAGCTCAGTAAATATGACACTTCACTCGATGTTGATCAAAGGACATATCGATCAATGATAGGCAGTCTTGTGTACATCACAGCATCTCGTCCTAATATAATGCAAGTTGTTGGAATGGTAGGTTGTTATCAGTCTGCTTCTAAACAAAGTCATTTGGTAGTTGTCAAAAGGATATTCAAATACTTGAAGGGAACAATGACTTATGGTCTATGGTATCCCAGAAATCAGAATTTTCAATTAACTGCTTATTCAGATGCAGATTGGGAAAATTGTGTAGATGAAAGAAATAGCGCTAATGGAGGTGCCTTCTTCCTAGGAGACTCGTTGGTAGCATGGATTAGTAAGAAATAGGGGTCTATTTCCTTATCAACTACAGAAGCAGAGTACATTGTTGCTGCTACTTGTTGTACTCAGATATTGTGGATGATTCAAACTCTTGCAGATTTGAAGGTAAACTATATTGATCCGATTACAATTCACTGTGATAACACTAGTGCCATTAGTGTCTCCAAGAATCCTATTCTTCATTCCCATACTAATCATATCCTAATAAAATACCATTTTCTAAAAGAACAAGTCACAAACAGAGTTGTTCAGTTGAATTATATCCCAACCATAGAACAGATGGCAAACATCTTTACTAAACCCCTAGCCAAGAAACCATTTGATTATCTCCGACAAAAGTTGGGTGTCATTCCGTCTCACATGTAAGAAAGTCCATCCCATCAGGGGGAGTCTTGTATTGATTGAATATTTGATACCTCATAAAATTACAGCAACAACTCAGGGGGAGCGTGTTTTATTTGACATTGATGTCAAAGGGGGAGAAAAGGAGTGGTCTGGATTGGATGCTAGAGTTGGAGGTCCAAACAGATTAGCGCAGTCATTCAGGGTTGCCATCAATGCCAAAGGGGGAGATTGTTGGAAGGTATATAGTTGGGAGTAAGCTTTTCATTGATGGAAAGAACAATGATAGCAAAGATCAGCATGATCAGCAGCGCGGTGATAATAGAAGAGGAGGAGCAACAGTGAATGTTGGATCTTTTTTAGAATCCTCGATGACCGTCAGATATGTTCATGGACAAGAAGAACAAGAAGAAGAGGAGGACATATTTTAGGTGTCAGATCTGAGCATAATATCTAACCATCGTTGGATCAGGGAGAACCTGCACGTTCATTAAAGAGCATGAAGAGGTGAAATGCAAAATGTCGAAATATGTTAGTCTGACTCCATTTAGGAGTTTCGTAGATCGGGACATGAAGGCTCGAGACCCTTCATCATAAGTGGCGAAATCATGAAGTGGCGAAATCGCAAAGTGCCAAAATTGCAAAATCCGATATGGCGAAATGATCCTAGTTGTTGGATCAAGGAATGATCTGGGTCATCAGATCCAGGAGGTGAATATGGCAGGCCACGTCAGAAAGGACAGTCATGGACCGTTAGATCAAGAGGACGGGTGGAAAAATTTCATAGCACCACAAAGACTCCATTTCAGAGTTTCGCAGATCAAGAAATCCAAAGGAAAGAGGTTCAAACTTGCAATACGCGAGATCACGAAAAGATCTTGACCGTCAATTCACCAAGAACGTGGACCGTCCATCTGAGCTCCATCTCGGAGCTTCGCCTATCACGACTTGAAGTGATGAGAACCTCCATCATTGAAACATTGACATGTGATATCGCAAAAAGATATGGACGGTTGATTCATCGAGATCATGGACCGTCAATCAAGGTCGATGAAGATCATGAGTTGGCAGCGCATGTTAGCGTAGCCTGTGGTCACCACGTGTGGTCACATGGAGGAAGGACCTAGTGCATATGAGCTCCACCTAGGAATTTTGGGGATCATGTCTAGGAGTGTCGAGACACTGGATAATACGAATGTCGAAATACCAAAATGGTGAATTGTCACGTAGAGGAGGGAGCTAGAGCAACCAAGCTCCTTTTCAGAGCTCGTGACATGGAGACTCAAGATGTCTCATCGAAGAATCTCCAAATTGTGAAAGTGAGAAATGGGTAAATAACGACAATACCCTTCCCAATTAATCCAACAATGGAGGTGAACATGAGCATGATCGGAGGGCTAATGTTGATCCTCACAGTGTAACTGCTAGAAACCATTAATGGTTTCTACCAGAGGATGCGAAAAGACTTCTGTGTGATTTCCAGAGGAGATGAAGAGTTACAAGGAATCTGCCAGTGGAATGAAGACGATTTGTGGAGGAAATTGACAGCTGGATGAGGGTTGGAGCTCGTAACTGAAACATAAAGGATAATCTCGACTATGTCAGAGAAGAGGAAGAGTCTAAATTTCCAGAGAGGCTGAGGTAGCTCAGCAGAACACCCAATGATGTTGGACGCGTGGTGGAAACCACCAGAGAAGCTGAAGAGTTGTGATGGTCAGGAAGAGCACTCGAGATGTGGAGGAGATAGGCATGGTGTAAGTATGCAGAGGTATTGCGCACATTGCATGCACAAGGCACACAAAAGATATAAGTGCATGATACAGAGAAGAGATGTTGTTGTTGCTGCTGTTGTGAGTGATGGAGGTGTAAAGAAGGAGGTGGAGTGAAGAAGTTGAAATGCACAGAAGACAAAAGGTGCATTGAAGAGGAATGGTGCACAGAGTACAAAAGATAGAAGAACAGAAAGTGCAAGGTATGCATGCAAAATGACAGTAAGGCAGACAGAGCAGCGAAATCTTGCAAAACAGTGATGAATCTGGTAAGCCATTGTTGAACATTATATCACTGTAATAAGTTTCAGTAGAAAATATTTATAAACAAGGGTGGAAGGGAGGTGCTAGGGAGGACCGGTGTCCTCAGAGGTTCAAGTGGGTGCTTGAACACAGGGAGCTATAGCTTCTTTCTAGTTGATGCTAGAGAAACCAGGGAGTTGGTGCTTCCTTCTAGTTGGTGCTAGAGAAACCAGGGAGTTGGTGCTTCCTTCTAGTGGGTGCTAGAGAAAACATAGAGTTGGTGCTCTCAGCAAGTTGCATCTTGAAAAATAGAGGTTGTAGCCTCACATTGAGTTGGTGCTCAATTATAGATGATGTACAAAACTTAAAATTATGCCTATCATTTCAAAGAAGAAGAGCTTTTCTCCCTTTATGGGTTTCCTCATGAAAATTTGTCTCTGTGTATATATTATGTGTGAATGATGCTCATTAGTTTATTGTCCATATGTTGTATAATGTTGATGATCAATTGAAGAAAGAATAAAAATGTATTAAAAGACTTAAAATTGTTTAAGCACAA
>ML792995.1:155621-175998 GCA_009831015.1 Picea engelmannii
CCAGCTCAATTGTCTTAGTAATTTCAACAAATAAGGCAGGTGTCCTCTGGTGCATATAAGCATCAGACACTAGCTAGGCATTCACCAGGATATCATGGCTTCCAGAGAGGATCCTCTTTCACTACACGTCGGCGACTAGCACCTCAGCAACAGACTCTGTATCGAGGACCACAACATCAGCAGTAGCATCGACCGCAACAACAACAATTTAGGCCTGTTCATCATAACAGACCAGGATTCCAGGCCGGTGGGATGTCAGCTTCTTCTTCGGGTACCAGGAGTACTAGACCGAAGAAGGTTGTTGGACATGTGGGGAGACACATTACCAGTGCGACTTTCGAGTGGATAGGACTAGGGCATATGGATTAGTCGGACCCACTACCGTGGGAGAGTTGGGCAAGGCCCATTGGATTCATGCAACAGTGAATAGTTGTCAGGTAGACCACCATTCGACTATGCTCGAGACGTCAAGTACCATCGCTGACCAGACCCTTAGTATTTTTATAGATCCAGGTGCTACAGAGAGTTTCATTTCTGGTGCAGCGCTAAAATGAATTAAGGTAAAGGTAGTCAAGCAGGATGAGTTTAGCTTTGTAGAAATGCCTTCGATAAACAAATAGAAGGTTGGAGGGAAGGTTACAGATTGTATCCTTAACTTAAGAGATTTTTTCACTAGGTCCAACCTGTACATCACAATCTTAGGATATTATGACGTTGTGATTGGTATGGACTGGTTCGAATCGCATGAGGCAATACTCAATTGTAAAATGAAACAGTTGATCTTGGTCGATCATTAGGGCCAGAGACGCGTGATTGTAGGCTGGAACCAGGGATTTTCCCTGAGGTTCATCTCTTCCTTGTGGCTACGGAAGAGCATGCGCAAGGTATGTAAGATTTATGCGATCCTTCCATTAAACTATAAGGGAGTAACAAAAGATCTAGAACACCTTCCAGTGGTGATAGATTTTGCTGACGTCTTCTCTGAGGAGTTACTTGGGATTCCACTAGAGAGGGAATTGGAATTTTCCATAGACCTAAAATCGAGGACTGAACCAATAGCGAGAATGCCTTATCGGATGTCGACCCCGGAGTTACAAGAGTTGAGAATGCAATTAAAGGATTTTCTGGACCTGGGACTTATACGTACAAGTGTTTCACCATGGGGTGTGTTGGGTATATTCATACAGAATAAGGATGGGTTGTGGAGACTCTGCATTGACTATCGTCAATTGAACAAATAAATGATCAAGAATCAATACCTATTTCCAAGGATTGATCATCTTATCGATCAGATGAAAGGCAAGACGGTGTTTTCAAAGATAGACCTGCAATTAGGGTATCATCAGTTGTGGATCAAATAGGAGTACATCCCTAAGACCGCCTTTAAGACGAGGTTTGGACATTACGAGTTTATTGTTTTACCATTTGGACTGACAAACACCCTAGGGGTGTTTATGAGTTTGATGAACGGGGTGTTCCATGAGTACTTGGATAAGTTCATCCAGGTATTCATTGACGATATTTTGATTTAATCTCAGATGATGGAGGAACATGACGAGCACTTGTGCTTGGTACTCTAGTGTCTGCGAGAGAACAAATTGTATGGGAAATTGTCTAAATGTTTTTTTTATCAATCGAAGATCCACTAATTAGGGCATGTCATCTACGGAGAACGTATTGTCGTGGATCCAGAAAAGGTTGAGGCTATTATGGAATGGCCTACGTCGACGAACATCCCAGAAGTGTGTAGCTTCATGGTTTTAGCGAGATATTATTGACGGTTCGTCGAGGGTTTTTAGAAGATAGTCAATTAAATTACAGAATTGCAAAAGAAGAACAAGAAGTTTGTCTGGAGAGAGAAATTCATGGAAGCATTTTAGAGGCTCACAACGTTTTTGACAACAACACCGATATTGAAGGTCCCTGACATGGACGCGAACTTCTTGGTATGCACTGATGCATCCAAGGAAGGCTTAGGTGGAGTCTTGATGCAAGAAAGTCGAGTGATAACTTACATCTCGAGAAAGTTGAGAAGGCATGAGGAGACCTATGCGACGCATGATTTGGAGTTGTTATCCATTGTATATGCCTTGAGAGTTTTGAGACATTACCTTATTGGATGAAAATTTGAACTAAAAATGAACCACTGTGGACTACAACACATCTTTACGCAAAGTGACTTGAACGCGTGACAATGATGTTGGTCAGAATTGCTTGGCGAGTATGATTTTGAGATTACTTAGATAAAGGGAATAGTGAAAAGAGTGGCTCATGCGTTGAGTAAGAGACCACGCATATTTTCGGTGATTCCTCTTCAGATGAATCTACGTGAAAATATTCTAACTTTCCAGTGCGACGATGACTGGTACAAAGAGGTAAAGGATTTTATCAGACAAAAAACAATGATGGTACCAAGATTTGAAGGATTTATGTTTGACGACGATGGATTATTGATATTTAAAAATCAAATTGACGTATCGCCCAATGATGAGATGAGTTTGATCCTAAAAGAGGCTCACAGAGCCATGTACATGGCTCACCCGGGAGTCACGAAGATGAGGGCAAACCTTAAACCCTTATTATTCTAGAAAGGAATGAAGGAAGACATAGTCAACTACATGGAAAGATGTCTAGAATGTCATCACATGAAGGTTGAACATAGACATCTGGAAGTATTACTACAACTACACACAATTCCTGAATCGAAATGGGAGGTCATTTCAATGGATTTCATTGTTGGATTACCACTGATGGAAAGGAGACATGATTCGATTTTTGTGGTAGTCGACACTCTAACGAAGAGTGCTCATTTTATTCCTATGCATACAACGTATCAGACACCTAACATAGATAGAATTTTCATCAGTGATATTGTGAGGTTGCATGGTGTTCCTAAGAGGATTATTTCCGATCGAGGATCGATGTTTATTGGATGATTTTGGACTAGTTTCCAAGAGGCCTTAGGAACCTAACTTAACTTTAGTATTGTGTATCACCCGGAGACATACGGGAAAACCAAGTGAACAAACCAAATATTGGAGGACATGTTGCGCATGTATGTGATGGACCAACATAAGCATTGGGAAGAATTATTTCCACTGGTAGAATTCGCATATAACAACAGTTATCAAAGCACCATTAAGATGGTGCCTTTCGAGTTTCTTTACAAGCGACCATGTCAAATGCCTTTGAGTTGGGATCGACTTGAGGATAGGGTCTTGGTGGGGCCAAAAGAGATCCAATATATGGAAGATCAAATGAAAACAATAAGAAAAAGGATCAAAGAAGCGCAGGATCGACATAAGAGTTATGTCGATGCGCATCGCGTCGACCGTAGTTACGAAGTTGGCGATTGATTCTTCTTGCAGGATAAACCGTGTAAGAGTTCGAACAAGTTTGGAAAGGGTGCTAAACTCTCTCCTAGGTTCTTGTGAACTTTAGATATTGTGGAATAGAAGGGGTATGTGGCCTATCAACTAGCCTTTCCTGACTCTTTGAGGCGTATGCACGATATTTTTCACGTATCTGTTTTGACATATTATATTAGTGATCCTACACATGTTATTGACATGATTTTCTTGAAGATATATGACAAGGGTTCACTCACGATGGAGCCAATCCGAATCCCATACCATCGAATTCGACAACTATGGCGTCGAATAGTAGATCAAGTGAAGGTCTAGTGGGACAACTATAGTCTGCACTCAGCGACCTGGGAGGACGCATATGATATGCGCTAGAAGTCTCCATTTTTGTTTTATAGATAGACTTATGATACTGTGATAAACTGTATTTCGACACTTATATACTGTGAAACTTCGGGACAAAGTTTAGACCAAGAGGGGTGTATGTAACATCCCGCTAGTGCGCACACTGAGCCAACTTATTCTTTAAGGACACTTGCTTGCAAGTGATCTGTATTATTATACTATTGGTTGTTTTATTATTATTATGAGGATTTATGGATATGATGATATGTTATTTTGATGTATTGAGATAGACAGGTGCTATTGATTGGGTTCTCCTGAGTGTGCAGGACTTTGGACCTAGAGGATGCAGAGGCATAGATGAATCCCCTTGGACTCTGGATCGAGTCAGGGAGTTGACTGTTGGGTTGAATATTGTTAATGTGTCATATGTACATATGATTAGATGTTATGTTGATTGATTATTATTATTGACATGATTCATTGATGGATGCAGGTTGACGATGGATTTCCGACTAGACTCACATGTGGAGTAGAGGGGTCACGCATGAAAACTAGAGACTTTGAGGGAGAGGTGTGGGAGAATCCCTTCCACATCCTACTAGCACTCTCGTTGTGGCTCGAACTTTAGTTTGACGATTACCTAGTTCGAGAAGATCCATGATTCCATGAGGGAAGACTATAATAGTCGCTCACGATGATTCTAAGGGGTGCACAATAAGGCATGGACCTTATTCCTTATAGGCCCTTAGTTTCCCACAAGATCACGTGGCAGAGTATTTACTCTAGGGTTTTTTTACGTCTACCAAATTCATTGAAGAGGAAAGTGGCACCCTTGGAGCACATAGTGCATCCTGAAGGGCACGTCGAGCAAGGAAAACAAAAAGAGGAGAGAAGCACCCTTGAAGCATGTAGTGCGTCCTAAAGAGCACGTCATGCAAGGAAAACGAAAAAAGAGGTGAGTGGCACCCTTGGAGAACCTAGTGCGTTCTGAAGTGCACGTCGCGATTTTAACTGGTAAGTGAATAAACCTAGTTGGTCCTAAAATAAATGATGTGATAAGTAAGATTTAAAAACAATTTTTCCCTAATGAAAATGTTGCCTAGCCTAGTGAAATTAAAACCTATGTCTAAGTAGAACATGTGGTCAATAATAATAATAATAATAACAATAATAATAAATAAACATGTAACAAGAAGGGGGGTAAGAAATATAAATTAATTTATTAAAGTCAAATTATCATGGAGGATTAAAATTTTAAAAAGGGAAATGGTTGTTTTTATCTATTTTTTCTAATTTAATTTTAGTTAAAAAGAAAAGAGGGTAAATGGTTGTTCTATCTACACTAGCTAAATTGATTTTAGTTAAAAAGGAAAAAGAGTGAACTTAAAAGAAATAGGAAAGTTAAAGAAAAAGAGGGAAACATAAAGAAAAATTTGAATGTCTAATTTAGTAAGGAATCTTGCCTTGGGAACTTGCTATTTATGAACTCAACTGGAATTAAGTAAGGCGTAAGTCTTTTAAGATTTGTAAGGGGATATTGGGACACCAGGGAGCGTTTTAAGAATGCTTTTAGGTGGGTCAGGGAAATAAGAATATTTAATTAATTAATTAAATTGATTTTCTCATGCAACTAGGGGATCAGTGACATGTGTATGGGGGAGGTTTTTCCTAATTAAAATTTATGAAAAAGGAATTTAATGAGAATTTGGGAAGATAATTACTTAAAAACTCTATAAAAAGGATGGAGGAGGAGGAGAAAGGATCTCATCTTTTTGCGTAACGTTACGCTGCTGAATTTTTCCTTGACTGAACTTTCTCTTGTGGGAGTTGGGATACCCAACTCGGGTAACGAGTGGCCCCTTTTCGGCTCGAGGGGCTCAGGGGGAAGAATATTACCTATAGAATTGGATGGTAGGTATTGGTGAGATCACATTGGTTGGAAAGTGGGAACTGGACAGAGCGCACACAGGGCAACGACTCGAAGCTTTCGCATTTGCCTACGGTACGCATGTGTATATTTTTGAATGGTAGTTTAATATTGTTCCTGCGTCTTCAATACTGTATCTGTATTATGTTAAAGATTTTGTTTTAGATAGCGTTTTGAAATCAAAGAACTTAAATTCATCCCAACCTTATGCTCATTCTACCTTGTATTTATTTCCCGTAGCGAGCCCAACCTCTTATTGTAATGACTTCAATTTGTTTGTTTTATTGATTATTACAAATAAATTTGTGTTTTTATATTTTGTCCATGATCCCTTTACTCATTATTGTGTTCCTGAGCAGTCGACCAAGAGCCGAATCGACGATCTTCACTTCAGTGTTTAAATACCTATAGATTCAAATGTACCACTTTCATGTGCATGGATGATGAGTGAAGGATAAATTTTTCGCTTAGTTATTTATGCCTTACTTACCTCTGCGTTTTTATTTTATGACTGATATCTAATCCTTGCGCCCTCCTTGAGAATGAGTATCTCTGCATTTTCCTGATTGATTATCCTTGCATTTCTTTGAATGGTTACCTCTGACTTCCCTTGAATGCTCAACTCTGCACTTCTTGGAATGTTTAAGCTCTGTGTTGGAATGATTAATCCCTGAATGTTTAAAATTTGTGTTGAATGTTTAACCTTGATTGATAAATCTCTGAAGGATTAACCTCTGAAGAAATCATTTTTACCAAATCATTTTTTTTTGCGTTGGACAACGAATTCACTTTTGACAATGATTTCTTCTTGACAACAGTTTATCAATTCATTTGTGCCAAATCAGTTTATAAATTCGTCTTTACCCAATCATTGATACCAAGTGATTTATCTTGACAATGAATTTATTCAGGACGTTAACTTTTCGATTACCCCGAATTCAACCCACTTTTTATTGGCATCTTACACAGAAATCACCCCACATTTTTCTTGGAAATTACCCAGCATTCAACCCACTTTTTCTTGGAATCTTACACACAACAATTTTGTATTTATTGTATGCACAACAACTCCATTTATTTACTCTATGATTTCATAGATTTAAATGACATCATTATCCATTATTTACTCCGCGATTTAGATATATATACATTGTGAACTTAATATACATAGAGATATATGTACTGTGAATTTAATGTACATAAAAAAAAAACACAACAAAACTATACATTGAATGACAACAGTCACACATTGATTGATAGTGAATTTATACAATTGAAATGATAGCATTGCATATGAATATCTTTGTTTTTAATGGCTTGAATAGAGACTTTAAATTACTCTGCGATTTTCCTATTATGGACATAGACAACGATTTTATAGCTTCATCAATTAATAGACTGATTAATGTACAATGAATTTATAAAACGGAAGGACACCGAATTAATTGTTGCATTTGCAAATATGTAAAAGTTGTGTTTTTTACTGTGTAATTGGTTGGTTTTAATTATTGCATTGTATGTTGTATTGTAATGACAACGATTTTGGTATGTGTGGTATGCGGTGTAGACAGTGATATAATATGATATTACTAGACAACATCATCATGTATTTAATGTGCAACAATATCATGTTTAACTTAGTCATATATTTTAGACAACAATATATTTTAGCCATATATTTTAGACAATAGTATATTTTAGCCATATATTTTCGCTCAACAATATCATGTTTAACTCAGTGTTTTTGTGTGAAAGATAGACATAGTTTCCTTTTATTGTTAGATAGTGATTACTATGTACATTTAAAAGACAACAATACATTTATAAGACATCTAGATATCTAAAAGACATCAAATATATTGAGAGGTTAAAAGACAATGATTTAAATGAATGGTCTGCATTTTGCCTTCTGAAATGTATGTGTTTTGATAGGTAGTAATGGATAACGATTTTTGGATATGATTTATGGATAGCGTTTTGTTTTCTGATATGATTTATGGATAGCGTCTTGTTTTTGAAATGTATTTACCACAGCGAATATTAATGGACCAAATATTATTATGGGACAACAATATTGTTGTTATATATAATAGGGTCACATTTATGATATCATTTATGGTCACATTTATGAGAATAGTAACATCTATAATAATTCACTCCTTCACACTTAGACATCATACTTAACAATAATTTTTTTGGTTTGTTGGCGAAGTCGTTTAATAGCTTGCACAATTTATTTGAGTGATGTCATCTCGTGTCTTGTCGACTTGTTTCTTCGGTGCATGGGTATAGTCTTCTTGTTAGATGATTTGGTCTCCTAGCGCATTGGATTTCCCTTGGGTTATTGGTCCAGATAGGTTATGTTGCACCAGGGTTATGTTCACGCCTATCACCTAGTGACGGCATGATTCCTGATGAGAGGATCATTATGCACCCTGATAGATAGAGGTGAATGATAACTTGGACAGAGTCTGTTCTTCCCGATGTGGGTGTTTTCTCATTGTAATTGATGTTGGTACTTGGTTTTGTAACTCCTTAATGTATTGGGTTTTGCACGCCGTAGAGGTTCCTAGTTACTGGTCATCGAACCCGATGTGTCAGGTTGTTGGTGTTGTCACTTAGATTGTAGGCGTCATCTTGCTTGTGTCAGGCGGGCATTCATTTTTATCTTTCTAGTGATTACCTAATGTTTCGTCTAGTTGCATGATGTGCTAGTGTGTTGATTCGTTGTTGTCTTTTGCCTGATCTGTGTGCATTTTTTTCATTGTCAAGTTGTTTTGTTTAACTGTTGTCGTTGTTCCCTTCCCGTTTCAAACACAAAAAAAAAAAATGTTATGCACTTGTTGGCATCACTTGTATTCATAACAATGGGGTCATTACAGATAAGTGCATACCCTTTTCTCATTTTTTTTATCTTGTTCCTTCAATTAATTTGAGGGCTTAGTAATAATATTATGGTTTCCCTTTGTAGGTTAACTTTATATGATGTGATTTCAGGAAGGTAATTTTCCTATATTTTAAAAGGTACTCAGGTTCCATTATAGATTGGTTTCTTATTGAGTTTCCCTTCCACAAATCAATGAGACATTTTAACTTTCTTACTTTGTTCTAGACGGTTGATGTAGATTCTTTAAATTATGTTTCAAATTAGCTAGCAGAGATTATTGGGTATGAAAAACCCCAATTGTATTAATATTTTTACTTACAAAAAATATACAAGGCCATGTGTACATCAACAACCTATTAGTTGCATAATAATTTTTTCCATGACAATCTCTGATATCCATTTTATCAGATAGAAATTTCTTTAATATATATATATATAAATATTTATGACAATTTGAATTTATCTATTTTCATACTCAATTATGATCGCACGAGTTTTCTTCACTCCACTGATTTGAGAGATAAAATATAGAAAGAAGTAAAACTATGCAGTTTACTTATTATTTCTCTGATACAATCTAATTTCTTTGGTTCACTTTTTTTATTTTCTGAACTAGTTAGTTTTCATGTGCGAAAATCTCCATACGGTGACTATTTAGTTTTAGCAACTACACATTAGTATAGTAGATCAATTATGTAGCCTACATATAGATATTGTAACTAATGCAAGTCAAATCCCACCAGAAACATTAACAAGTATTTAAGCAGTAGTCATGTTAGCTCCTAAAATGTCCCATTCTAATCAACCTTTAATAAGTTTTTTAGCCTTGAAATTGGCAAAGTTTTCTATTTACTCATCAAGCATTATGAATATCTCAATTCAGTATTTTCACCAAGTATGGTCATATCAGTTGTATTGGAAGGATGACTAGTGGTCTTCAAAGGTCATTTAGTCATTCCTGCGACGAATTCACTATATAAACAAAATAAATGTTGTCTTCATAAGTGCGATGGCCATAAAATTGTTGCATAAAAAAAATGTTGTCATTCCTGCGATGACTTCGCTATATAAACAAAAAAAAATGTTGTCATCACAAGTGAGACGACAATAAAAATTATTGCGACGCATTTTCTATATAAACAAAGAGAAGTTGTCATTGCAATTTCGACGGCAACATAAAATCTTGTGACAAATTAGCTATATAGACAACGACAATTGTCGTCGCAATGGTCGTCACAATTGAGACGAACTGTTGGTTTCACTTAGTCAACCTATATCATATTGGCAACAATATTTCTTTTTTTTATCACAATTGTGAGAAGTTCCCTAGCATCGTCGCTCTTGTGACATTAATTCAAGTTCATCGAAATTGCCACGTGCCATAAAATGATGTTTCAGAGACTCAAGATTCATTGCAATATCCAGTACATAAGGTCACAGGAGCTTTCAAATAGCCGTCACAAAATGACCCAAATTTGCTAGTGAACCCCCAGGGAGACGAACATGTTGTCGTGCATGAACAAATAGAGGTGGGTGATGTGGTTGGGATGATAAGGTCCTTTTAGCGGATGTCTGAGGCATTGATCAGCCGTTTGGACAGAGATGAGGCTAGGCCATCAGCGCCCCTTGAGGGTCCACCACGTGCTCCAGTCAGTACTAGTAGCATTCACCATGAACTCAAGAAGGTCAAATTTCTCGAGTTCTTTGGTGCCCCAGATGATGCAGTCACCGAGGAATTGTTGGAGAATATGGCAATATGATTTTCACTTCGTGACTACACCTCCAAAATGAATTTTTGCATGGTTTTATTTCAACTAAAGGGGACCGCTCTTCTATGGTGGAAGACGTTGTTGCCACAATTGAACATGGTCGTCAAAGACGTGTCATGGGAATTGTTCGAGGAATGGTTCTGAGAGAGGTATCTATTAGAGGAATTCATTGAGAATAAACTCAATGAGTTCAACGCCTTGCAACAGGGTCGTTGTACGGTTCCCAAGTATGAGGCCTATTTTATGGCGTTTCTTCAGTATGATCCGCACCTGAATACCGAGAAAATTAAGGTCAACAAGTTCTTGTTTGGCCTTAATTTCAACATTCATATGAATCTTAGGATTTTGATGCCTTAGACCTTGCATGATGTCTTCCAGAAGGCCCTCATAGCAGAGGAGGAGCTTATTAGTGGGGTTCAGAGTCAAACTCCAAGGATACCAACAAGGTAGGTGTCCTCTGGTGTGCAGAAGTATCAGACACTAGCTAGGCATTCACCATGATATTGTGGCTTCCAGAAAGGATCCTCTTTCATGACACCTCAGAGACTAGCGCCTCAGCAACAAACTCTGTATCGAGGACCGCAACATCAGCAGTAGCGTCGAACGTAGCAACAATAGTTTAGGCCTGTTCAGCATAACAGACAAGGATTCTAGGCCAGTGGGACATCAACTTCTTCTTCGGGTACCATAAGTACTGGACCGAAGAAATTTTGTTGGACATGTGGGGAGACAAATTACCAGCGTGACTGTCGAGTGGAGAGGACTAGGGAATCTGGATCAGTTGGACCCACTACTATGGGAGATTTGGGTAAGGCCCATCGGATTCATGCAACGGTGAATAACAACCAAGCAGACCACCAGTCGACTATGCTCAAGACATCAGGTACCATCGCTAACCAGACCCTTAGTATTTTTATAGATCCAGGTGCTACAAAGAGTTTCATTTCTGGTGCAACGCTAAAAGGAATTAAGGTAAAGGCAGTCGAACAGGATGAGTATATCTTTGTAGAAATGGCTTCGAGAAACAAACAAAAGTTTGGAGGGAAGGTTACAGGTTGTATCCTTAACCTAAGAGAGTTGTATCCTTAACCTAAGAGGGTTTTTTGCATAGGGATAGACCCAAGGTTCAACGCTTCAAAATCACACCAACAAAACCCTAACTACCATCCCTTTCGACAACACCTGTGAAGTAGATGAAGTCTCACCCGAGGTAGAGGCAGGGGGGTTGCAGGACTAAGTTGTCTACAAACAAGCTAGGACATAGATAAGTTATTACAACACCTAACAGAGTACTTAAACAACAATATGCATTAGTTATTGAATCCCATTCACATCGCAGATAAAACCCTTATTTTAGATCAATGCAATAATAATAAAGACCAAGTACTTTCAATCACCTAGAACATAACATTATCTCAGATCTAACATTCAAATACCATTAAGCACTAAGAAACCACATCAGATTCATTCATCATACACTATAACAACAACACTAAGCATAAATCACATAAACAACATCAATTACATCGCACAAAGCACATCAAGACACACGATAGACGTGGTTGACCCTAGTGTGGGGCTACGTCCACCAACTTCTTCCATTCTTCTTTATTAGTATTCAAGATTATTACATTCATCTACTTCTGTGCACAAAGCCACATAGTGAAACTCTATAGAGGAAAGGAGATCTGGATGTTGCACACCATATCCCCCTTCCTAGAAACAGGTCAAGGCACAGATCCAACTCCTTAATAGCACAAAGCCTTACTTTACACAACCAAATTGCATAAAGAAACTTACAATCTCTTGCACTAAGCCAATCATACTCTTTGCACATATCCAACACTTTGCAGTAGTTATTACATCGCCTATATAATTATTTATACATTTACAAAAAGGCCTAATCATGGGTAAACCCATGGGTCGACATCCCTTAACCCATTACATAACCCTAGTAAACCCCTTGCTGGGTCACAAACCCACAAAACAAGAAAGATCCTGCAATCTCAACTCCTCTTGGGTGCTCCATCTTTGAATAGCCTGGCGAAGTCCCAAAAATGGTCAAACACGACCAATGTTATCTAAAAAAATGGTCAAGGTCCAAACAGGGGTTTTTTGCATTTGGGGAGCATTATGACCCACGACGTGACCCTTCTGCGCAGTGCGACCCATGGTATGGCCTACGACACAACCCTTATTCACAATATGACCCATGGAACGAACCTTCGGCATAGTGTGACCCATGAAGCCACCCACAGTGCAAACCTTCTACGCAGTGTGACACATGGCATGATGCATGATGCGACCCGTCTGTGAAGTGCAACCCACGACATGACGCTTCTGTCAAACTTTTAAATTTTTTAATTTTTTCCTGTTTTGGTCAAACTTTGACTTGGAAAGAGGATGTTTGGGTCAATGTGGCCACATATATTTGAATATAAGATCACCCCCCATCAAATCATGCATGTGGCACTTCATTTCCTCAATGGAAACATTCTAGGGATCAAATCCTAGAATGTAGGGATATGACTAGAATTTGGAAATATGTGTTTCCCTATTTTAGTCACTTTATTTGGAGATACATTATGATGCGATGGAAATTTATTTTTGCAAAGTGAGAGATTTTTTTCACAAGAATGAGCTCCTCTTCAAAAACCTCTCTCATTTTTCAAAAATATGTTTTTATTCGAGATATATAGGTCAATATTTGAGAGTCATATTTCCGGAAAGTTTATACTTTGTTTTTGCTAGCCACCTCAAAAATTTGGATTTGAGTTGGATCTCTTCAAAAAAATAAAGATAGGTGAATAGGTTATGAGATCCATATATTTTGGATCTATATGAGAATGTAATATCTATATAAAGAGGATGAAAGGGAGGAGCTATGGCGGGGGTTCGATTTTGGAGAGATTTGAGACACTCTTTTGTAAAGACTTTGATATATACATTGGAATGGTAAGATATTGTTCAGACCTCTGTTCTTTCCCTTTATTTTGTACTTGTGATTTGAATATCATATTCATTTCTCTATTTTACTCAATGATTGATGATTTTCATTTTATCTTTTCATTAGTAAACTAGGATCATAAGTATTCTTTATTGGTTACATTCAACCTTTCATATATATTTTTAATGTATGTGATGGTGTTGATATAGTTAGTATTCTTCAGCCATATGAGTTTAAAAACCATCTGATCAATACCTTTTGAGAGCCTTGTTTTGTCTGAGTGAAGGAGTGAGTGTGTGAGTGATTTATTTTTATCCAATTTCCCATATATTATTGAGTATTTGATTAAGTTACAAGGCTCTCTCGATCTACAACCTAGAAAGACTCCTGGAGTGATAACAAATTGGCGTCTTTGCCAGGGAGAGTATTTTGAAGCAATGTTCCCTTGGAGACGACATAGTCCCAATTTTTGATGATAGACAAAGGTTGGGCATCATATTGGTTGTAATCTTCTATCTGGAAACTCCATGGAGGAAGAATTCAGTGGCAAATCCATAATATTCAAATGTCAAAGGCACTTGTTGCTCTTTTGGCTTGGAGGTTTGCACCTCTCAATTTTTCTACAATTCCTGGTTTCCCACATCCAATACCTCATTTGACGGAATGGGGATATTTTTTGTCTATCTTCATAGAGAGGAAAGAAGACAATCTTGCAGAAGACCTCATCAAGTTCCATGAGTGCATGGATCTACTATATCTACAACATGAGTATTTTCGCATGAAGATGTTCATGAATTCATTGGACGGTGATGCACGTAAGTGGTATTTCTCATTAGATCCTTATAGCATTTCATATTTGAAAGAGTTTCACAAAGTATTCAATGAGCATTGCAAAAGGTACTTTTCATACTAGTTTTTATTTGAAAATTGTTGTGAGGAATATGAATTTCATAATGAGACTGAAGTTATAGATAGAGAATAATTTCTCCCTCACAATCTACAACATCTCTCTAATGATCTTCAGGATGATATGCTTTCACATGACCATGAACTGGAAATGAATAGTGAAAATATTGAAGGTTATCTTACTGTCATTAAGTCTGGTTTTAATGAATCTGAAGAGTTGATTTATTTATCTACAAATGGATATGATCAACTGTCTTTTGGTCAAATGCCAATTGAAATCAGTAAGGGTAGCCCACAGTTTTCAGATTTGCAAACAAAGGGAAATTTCAGCAGCTATGAGGAACTATATTTTCATATATCATCCTTTCTTAAGGAGGAACAACAAAAGCACTATTTTCTCCTTATATACCTTTTGTTCCAAATTTTGATGGAAAAGATGATGATGATGAGGAAGAAGGTGATGTTTTTTTAGTTTTGTTTCGTATCCCTATTGTTGATAATTCTTTGCAAAAATCTTCATCTCTTCCATTAGGATTTTATCCTGATGTTCCAATATTTGATAAATATAGTGATGATGAGGAAGATTTTAAAGTTTATGAAGGCTTGTTGACTAATGGAATATCATCTAGTTATACTTTTAAGGAATAAAAATATCATCAATGTAATTATGCTATGGTTGATGATAGTTATGAGTCTGTTGTTTTAAATTCCAATGAAAATCTCCTTAGTTTTAATATATCTTTTAAAGAGATCATTGTTGGGGAGGGTAATCAATAGTTCTATCATGATATATATTTTAATACTCATCCTTCATTTGATAATTATGGAGACAGTGATGCAGAAGATCAAGAACATATCTCTTATTTTCTCTCAGAAATTGTCAGTTGTAATGAACCAACACATCATAGTGATTGATCCAAGTCACAGGGATATAGAAAAGGGGAAGAGATACATGATCAGTCAAAGATTCTGAATCTGTATGATGGTGATCACAATTTTGAAGATGCTATGGTAGCATTACTTGAGTCTTATCTCTTAGACTCTCTTAATCTTTCATATTTTATCATACCACTTGTATTTGACAGTGAGTGTGATCTCCTGAAAGAGTTTTTATGGTCACTGTTATGCTTTTATTTTTATCTTCTAATTAGTAGCATAAAAAGAAGTCTTTTAGTCATGATTTTACTTGTATGTCTTCATTGGAAGCATGATTTCACTTGATCAACAAGAAGTACAGTTGATTAGAGTAGGAGTGTGTGAAAATAAGCTCAGTAGTTGAGCGTTTGTTTTCAGTTTTCAGTTGGTTTGTAGTATGAAGGATTTCAGTTTTCAATAAATAAGCAAAGGTTATCTCAGTACATCAAGAGGGTTTACAAATGAATGGTTGTACATGTTTAATACTAGATGACTCCATAACCCAATGGACTAGGCACTGCAGAGTCCAAGATGTATATTTTTGAAGAGTGGTTTGATCTAAATAATCAGAGCAGGATGTCAAGATATCAGATTGAGTGGACATGAACAGGGTCTAATAGGTTCTTGGAAACCTCACATGGAATTTTCCATCCCAGTTGGAGCTAGATGTTAGCTCCTGAAATGTCCCATTCCAATCAACCTTTAATAATTTTTTGAGTCTTGAAATTGTCAAAGTTTTTTATTTACTCATCAAGCATTATGAATATCTCAAGTCATTATTTTCACCAAGTATATTCATGTCAGTTGTATTGGAAGGATGACTAGTGGTCTTCAAAGGTCACTTAGTCAAATTAGTCATGTTTTAAAATGCCTTAGTGTTAGTCATTCTAAGTCTAATATTGGGTCCTACACCAAAAAATGTCATTAATTGTCATAATTATCCCTCATTGGTCATTTTTAATAATTATGAGACCTTGTCAACATCAAAATTCCAAAAGGCATGAGTTTGTAGCACATGAAGTTCTTTTTTTTACCGTTGTGTTGACAACTCAACACGAGTTTGTAGCACAAACGATGTTTTCTCTATATAGCACACTACAAACTGTTGTAAGTTCACTGTTTCATAATGAAATGATGTCAAATCACTTACATCATTTAAGGAGAAGGTTTTGAAGTTTGGAGGATGTCACCAACAAGCTAAATTTCCTTCCAAGCTTTGGCTTAAAGATATTAACTCAGTTTTCCAAAAGCATTTTGCACGCAAAAGAAGGATTTCATTAACAAGTTTGGTTATAACATTTTCTTGTGCGGAAAAATATTTATACAGGCTGCAAATGGCTCCAAACAACGATCCTATTCAAGGATAGGTTAGGCTCTCTTGTCATATTTGAGCCATTAGACACAAGCATCATTGAACAAGATTAAAACCATGTGGATTCCTTCAAGAGGATTGGCTACTAGAGGTATTTCCAGAAGTTAGAGGGATATAATCTGGACGTGTCAAGAGATTTTGTGCAGAATTTCAAGGAAGGTAAAATTCAGGTTGGACCCTTGGAGATTGAACCTGTCAAGTTTCCTAAAAGAAACCTTTTCATCCATCCTTCCCAATAAATATAAGTGACTCAGAAAGAGGCAAGTTGGATGAAGTTTTGGAGATCAAAATTCTAAATTATTCACAACAAAGTTCATCCATCATGGAATATTTATAGCCCTCACAAGAATAGAAGAGAAAAAATTGTGAAAAAAAGAGGTTTTTGTTGCATTTTGGGAGCAGTGCAACCCAGGACGCGACCCTTTTGCGTAGTGTGACCCATGGCGCGACCGTTCTGTGCAGTGCGACCCATGGCGCGACCCACAACATGAAACTTATTCACAGCGAGAACCATGGGATGACCCACTGTGTTACCCTTCTACCCAATGCGACCCATGGCATGATGCTTCTATCAAACTTTTTAATTTTTTAATTTTTTCCTATTTTTGTTAAAATTCGACTTGGCAAGAGGATTTTTGGGTCAAGGCGGCCACATATATTTGAATATAATATCATCCCCCATCAAATCATGTAGGTGGCACTTCATTTCCTCGGTGGAAACATTCTAGGGATCAAATCCTAGAATGTAGGGATATGACTAAATTTTGGAAATTTGTGTTTTCCTGTTTTAGTCACTTTATTTGGAGATAGATTTTGACACGATGGAAATGTATTTTTGGAAAGTGAGAGAGTTGTTTCACAAGAAAGAGATCTTCTTCAAAAACCTCTCTCATTTTTCAAACATCTATTTTGATTCGAGAGATATCGGTCAATCTTTGAGCAACATATTTCCATAAAGTTTATACTCTTTTCTTGCTAGCCACCTCACAAATTCAGATTTGAGTTGGATCTCTTCAACAAACTAAATATAGGTGAATAGGTTATGATATCCATATATTTTGGATGTATATGAGCATGCAATTTATATATAAAGAGGACCAAAGGGAGGAGCTCTGGGGGCGGTTCGATTTTGGAGAGCTTTGAGACACTCTTTTGTAAAGACTTTGATATATACATTCGAATGATAAGCTTCTCTCACTGATATTGTTCAGACCTCTATTCTTTCCCTTTATTTTGTACTTGTGAGTTGAATATCATATTCATTTCTCTGGTTTAATCAATGATTGATGATTGTCATTTTATCTTTGCATTAGTAAACTAGGATCATAAGTATTATTTATTGGTTATACTCGACCATTCATATATATTTTTAATGTATGTGATGATGTTGATATAGTGATTATTCTTCACCCATATGAGTTTAAAAACCATCTGATCAATACCTTTTGAGAACCTTGTTTTGTGTGAGTATGTTCAAATTGCCTTGAGTGAATAAGTGAGTGCGTGAGTGATTTATTTTTTATCCAATTTTCCATATATTATTGAGCATTTGATTAAGTTACCAGAATCTCTCAATCTACAACCTAGAGAGATTCTTGGATTGATAATAAGGTCAATCAACAAATCTATTATGGCCATGAGTAACTCCTATAGTTCATTACCTACATATATAATATCAACCATATAACACTTTAAAAAATGAAAGTAAACAATCAAGATACATATTTGAACAACGATGATGGGAAAACAAATGGAACAGACACGTCCCACCCAGTCGTAGATACATAATAGCCACGATTATTTTTAGTGATCACCCCCTAGCCTGACCATGACTCCATAAGGGAAAACTGAGCATCACTCCTTAGCCATTGTTTCACTGAACAGTTTAGATAAATTGTTTTCCTAACACCAGATATGCTCATAAAAAAAAACCAGTTCTTTCCCCAACATACTAAGCAATGTCCTGCCTCCCACATATGTTGTATATATCTCATGCCTAGGACTTTCCTTTCCTTTCCCTCCTTTGGAAATTCATAGCTTTACAAATCCTTGTTTTTTAGGCACTAGTGACAAAAATCAACTTCTGACACTTGTGAAAATCAGTTCTCAGTTAACTCAACCATGTTCTCTAGCATTAAATTTATTAAAAATGTTTGTCTCATACATGTTTCCATCAAAAGAGAATAGTTGGAAAGTCAAAAAAATTTCCAACAATCATAAAATAATAATTACATACTTCCACGATATAAAATTCGAATTTCCAAAAATGGAAATTTATTTTTAAAATTTCCACACACATAGATCACATAAAGTTTCCACACACTTGGATCACTTGTTATCATTTTATTAAGAGCATGTGATAACTTTAATGAGATTAAATATCAGTGTCAATTCATAGACTTCTGACTTACAGGTTTGTTTTTATTGTCCATTAATTCACAAGGAGACACTGTAACCCTTTCATTGTTGGGTAGTGTACTTAGGGTTTTTTAAGACATGGTGACACATATGTCGGAGTAAGATTAATATCTAGAGCAATTACCTTTAACACTAGGTTCTATGATCATGACTTGGAGAAAGGAACCATATATGTTCCTTCTCTATTGCATATCTTGGTCAAGACTATGCTTAAATTAATATGAGTAGAATGTGTATATATATAATAAAAATAGTACCACCCATCATGATGGTTATGTTTATTCCTCCTAGCTTAGAAAAAAAAATTCAATATGGATCAATCTTTATACACGATAGAGCATAAAATGATATGGGTTAGGGTTAGGGTTTTCCTTATAGTTTAGGAATAAATTATTATAAAGAAAAAATTTATTGCACTATACAAGTGATCTAAATATATATTTATATCACTTGTATAGCACCATTTTTTCAAATACCATACAAGTGATCTATTATATATATTTCTTACAACAATAACAACATTTTTTCAAATACCATACACAAGTGATGTAACAACCAAATCATGTGATCACTGAAACGACTAGATCTACAAGTCTACAACCCCATATGAACACCTTTCAGTGACTTGGATTGGGACCCAAAGTAAATCTTCCCAAGTTTATCAATTCATTTGATGGTTAACATGTGGATGCATGGATTAGGGATTTCTCTTGGTATTTTAACATAAATATGGATTACTAGAGCATGATAAAGTTGCATTGACAACATATCACCGACTCAATGGTGGGAAAATGTTCAATTAGCATTGGTCAAAGAGGCATCTCTTTGTGTCAAAATTAATGATGAGGTAGTGACCTGCTGTAACAAACCCCATGTATCACAAAAAAAATAAATAAATTATGTTTTTCTCTTCATCCGACCTATAGTACTTATGTCCCATGCACAAAACCTTGTTCCACGACTCATAGAGTTGTTATTACGCTTATGTTCAACTTACGACGAGAGCGGTAAAACTGAAAACGTGTAGTTGTGTACAAGAGATTTACACACAGTGGAATTTATCTCCATGGGTTTTTCAAACTTTGAAAGAACTCAGAAAACACGGTAGATATCACTTAATCCTAACAAAGAAAAACAAAATAGAGTATCAGAAACTCTTTTGGAATCAAGATATCAATGCTCAGTAGTTTACCTGTATTAGTCAAAGAACGCCAATGCGTATAGCCACCATATCTCACGGTTGCCTTTCGGTGTTCTATAGAGTAAAATGGTTACAAGAATAGCGTTTGAGGAAGAAATTTTAGTGGAGCAATGTAACAGGAGAAAAACCTTTGAGTGATTATAGACCTCGATCCCATCACTCGTAGTGGGAGGAATGACTGAGTACATTTTCTAGACTACCATGTGAAATTATAAAAGTGGAGAGCCCACATTGGTTAGGACCCTGGAACATCAGAACGAGATTACATGGTAGGTAAACTATTTTTATTAAGATCCTGCGATAACTTTAATGATATTAAAGAGTA
>ML792995.1:176048-190704 GCA_009831015.1 Picea engelmannii
GTCTATTCCTCCTAGCTTAGAAAACAAAATTCAATATGGATCAATCTTTATGCACTATAGAATAGCATAAAATTATATGGGTTAGGTTTAGGGTTTTCCTTACAGTATAGGAATAAATTATTACGAAGAAAACCTTAATTGCACTACATGAATAAGGTAATAATGTTATGAAAGGGTCTCATTATAATGAGAGTATTAATTTCTTCTCTTATGGATAATAGTATAAATAAAGTTTTTAAGTTGAAAACAAAGAGTTGATTTGAGTAAGGAATGGTTGAAAACATTGGTAAAACTTATAATGTAATTCACAACAAGACTCACAGTTTCTCCCCCTCTATTAATTTTTTTTTTGTAGCTAATTTTGGGGTACATTACATATGGTATCATAGTTGTTGGTTACAACACTTACGCCTAAGGGAAACACAAAGTTATTTTGCTAAAAGAAAAATATAACAAATAATATTTACAAACACAAAAAAAATGTCTTTTGTAAAAATGTCACCACAGAATGGAGAAGGAGACAGACCTGAGAGGAACCACAATCAAGATATCTCTAGAGACCTATAACATGATAGTGAGGGAATTTCAACCACCAAAGTATTGGAAACGATGAGGAATTGTATTGTGGAATTGCAAGTGTTTAAATTTGATGATGAAAAGTTAAAGAAATCTCGAGAAGATCAACTAGAAATAAATGAAAATTTGTTACGCAGTATAGCAATAAAGAAGAGTCCAAGAAATAAAAAAATGGAAGAGGAGGTCGGTAAAAATTCCTCAAAGAATTCTAGTTATGAATCAAAGAGACAATACAGGTCTTCTGACAACACACAAATGATAGAAAACAAGGCATCTATAGGGAAGAAGAGAAAACAATTGGATCACCTCGAAGGTGAATTCAAAAATATAATACCCTCCACTTTTGATAGAGATTCAAAGATTGGTTAGGAAGTTGAATCCTAGCTTCTATACATAAAGAAATACTTTCATATTTATAATTATTCTAGTAGTATGAAGGTTAGAATGCCCATTTATAACTTAAAAGGAAAATCTAGTATCCGGTGGAAAGACCTAAAGCTAGTGAAAGGATTGAAACAAAAACAGATGGAATGGTCAGAATTCAAAAAATTATTTTAAGAAACAGTACCTATCAGAAAGTTATTACAAAAGAAAGGCTAAATAATTTTACGAATTGCGACTAGGAAAAATGTCTATGGATGATCTCATTAATAAATTTTTAGATTTGTTGAGGTTTGTGCCTTATATCAAAGAAGATAAGGTAAAAATTCAAAGGTTCTTATGTTGTCCACCACATTATTATAAAGACAGAATTGAATTTGATAATCCTAAATCTTTAAATAAGGTATTTAGGAAGGCCAGAATGTGTTATGAACAGTATAAACAGAGATCTGAAACTCCTAAGGCTTGAAAAGATAAGAAGCAGGATAAGTTGAATCATCGCAAGAAAGGTTTCCAACTAGACCATTTCCGCAACATGACTAAAGGATTCCAGAGGAAATACTATCCCTCTAACACACAACACACTTAATGGGGAAATAAACCATTTAATTTGGGATTCAAGAAGATAGGGGACAGTCCGAGAGAACTGTTGAAATGTTGGGAGTGTGGAGAACCCCACTTAATGAGAAATTGTCAACGCTTAAACCAATCAATAAAAACTTCAGTCCACAATATTTAAGAGGCTTCAACAGTTAGAGATATTGGTAGAAGAATGCATAATATCAATGCAACTTTGGATGGCAGGAAAGAAGATCATCAATCCACTATTGTGGAAATTGAAGGTAAAATTTATAACAACAAATGTCTCTATACTAATTGACCCAGGAGCTAGTCTAAGTTATATTACTCTAACCTTAGAAGAATTGAACAAGTTAAAGAAGGTAAAACATGTTAAATCCTGGTTAGTACAGCTAGCAACAAGGACAAAAAGAAAGGTAACAAAATTTGTTTATGATTGTGAACTTAGTATAAGTGGTGAGAATGCAAGGTTAAATATGAATGTATTACCTTTAGGTTCGTATGACATAATTATTGGTATGGAGTGGTTAGAAAGGAATAAAGTGATATTGAACTATTATGAAAAGTCATTCATGTACAAGGATGAAAACAATACAGCAAGAACAGTACATGGAATCAAAAAATGAGTTTCTATTAGAGAAATATGAGCAATGCAATTCAAGAAATGTATTAATAAGGGTTGCAAAGTATATTCTATTCAAGTAACTAATATTTTGTAAAAACAAAGCAAACCAAGTTTGGAAGACTTTGCAATCCTTTAGGGGTTTAAAGATGTATTTGTAGAAGAGATACTAGAACTACCTCCAAGGAGATAAATAGATTTCTCTATCAATCTGTTGCCTCGATATTACTTAGTATCAAAGTAACCTTATAGAATGAGTGTTCCCAAATTAACAGAACTAAAAATTCTGTTAGATAAAGAATACATCAGACCAAGTGTTTCACCTTGGGGAGCACTAGTTTTGTTTGTTAAAAAGAAAGATAGAACGCTAATATTATGTATTGATTATCGTCCACTGAATAAAATGATGATTAAAGATAAATACCCTTTACCTAGAATCAACAATCTCTTTGACCAGGTTGGAGGAGAAAAAATATTCTCTAAGATAGACTTGAGATCTGGTTATCACCAAGTCAGGATAAAGGATGAAGACATAAAAAAAACAACATTCATAACATGTTATGGACATTATGAATTTGTATTGATTCTATTTGGACTTACTAATGCATCAACAACTTTTATGTACTTGATTAATAGTATATTCAGCCAATATTTGGATAAATTTGTGTTGATTTTTATCGATGATATACTAATCTATTCAAAAACTGAAGAAGAACATGAACATCACTTGAAAATAATATTACAGACTCTAAGATAACATAAGTTGTATGTTATGTTTGATAAATGTGATTTCTACCAAAAGATGATACAATATTTAGGGCATGTAATATCGGAAGATGACATTGCACTAGACCGTGAAAAGATTAGAGCCATGGCCTATTTCTAAAAACGTAGAAGACATAAGGTCATTCATGAGGATTACTGGCTATTACCCGAGGTTTATTGAAGGATTTTCCAAAATCGCTTATCCAATTACATCACTGCAGAAAAAGGGAATGAAATTTAATTGGTCTAAAAAATGCCAAGACATTTTTGATAAACTAAATGAACTGTTAACTACAACGCCAATCCTTAAGGTGGAAGACCGAGATAAAGACTTTACATTTTGTGTGGATGCAAGTAAAGAAGGATTAGGAGGATTTCTAACACAGGAAGGACACGCCATTTGTTATGAATCATGCAAATTAAAGGAACATGAACGAAACTACATAATTCACGATCTAGAGTTAATAAGGGTAATTCATGCATTTAAAATGTGGCGGCATTATTTAATGGGAATAAAATTTCTATTACTGATGGATAACAGTGGTGTAAGACACTTGTTCAGTCAACAATATCTCAATGCAAGACATGTGACATGGTTGGACTTTTTAAGTGAGTTCGATTTTGAGGTATGACACATCAAGGGAAAAGAAAATAAAGTTGCAGATGCACTAATTCGAAGGACTAATGAGCTATATAAAGAAATTATCAGCAAAGTTGAAAATTATATTGAGGATAGGATTAAATCTGCAAGCAGAAATGATGTAAAATACATCAAAACAACAAAACAATTGCAAATAAATGAGGAAAATCAGCACAATACATATCTCAGTATAGATAAAAGTGGGTTGTTAAGGTTCAAAAACAAGTTATATGTACCTAACTCTATTTAATTGAAGATGCAAATTCTTGATGAGATGCACAAAAATCCATATTCTGGTCATCCAGGATACCAGAAAATGATAACAACCTTAAGAAAACAGTTTTATTGGCCTAACGTGAAAAATGAAACAGTTGAATACTTGTCTAAATGTTTAGATTGTCAACAGGTAAAGGCTGAGCATCAACATCTGACAGGTTTGTTATAACCTCTTCCTATACTCGAATGGAAGTGGGAAATTATTTCAATGGACTTCATCAGAGGTTTTCCTAAGACTCAAAGACAAAACGACTCAATTATGGTAGTGATTGATAAGCTAATTAAGTCTACACATTTTATACCTGTGAAATCTACTTACAAAGTGTAATATCCCAAAAAATAATTGATTATTAAAGTCTAAGTGTACTTGGGAATAAATTTTTGTTTTTGGCAAATTCAGATTTGGAAATTATTTGTCATTTATGGCAAATCCGAATTTGGAATTTGATTATTGTAATTAATTATGTATGATTGTTGGGAAAAGATTTGTCTTTCCCAAGTAGCTTCTTTGATTGTGACACATGTAAAAGACAAACCTTTTTATAAACTAAATGCTGGAAGACAAATGGAATAGCCAAGTTAAAAACAACTGACCGTGACTCCATGAGTGGCGAACATATTTGAGTTTCCTCGGGGATGGTTCTTACAAGTGGAAAATGAGGGATTTGACCACTAGCATCCCCTAAAAATCATGGATTTGTAAATATGCAAATTTCCCAAGGAGGGAAGGAAAAACCTCGGAACAAGATGCATATAAATACAACATATGGAGGAGGCAAGACGATGCTTAGTATGTTGGAGAAAAGAAACTACTTGTTGTCATGAACACTGTTAGTGTGAGTCAAGGAAATTTCTGATCTATGGAAGGTGACTTTATCAAATGAGGATCACTTCAATTCACCCTTATGGACTCATGGTTAGGCTAGGGGGTGAATGGAGCAAGTAAAATTGGTTGTTTTCTTCTACGGTTGGGTGGAATGTGGATGATCCATTTGTGTCCCAACATCAGATTCATATATGTATCTTTACTTGCATTCTTGTTAATATTATGTTGATTATTATTTGTTAGGAATGAGATGGTTTATGTGATGATTGTTTATACATATATATGTGTGCTCACTTGGTAGAAATAGTAGAACTACTGTAGGTTCTAATTACTAATGAAATAGGGTTGTACATATATAGATAACTATATATATACATATGTGTAATCATACATAAAGAAATGAGAGAACTGTTGTATGTTCCTAATAATTATTAAGCAGGGTTATGCGCATACATAAATGATTGCGTATACCTGTACATATATATGGGTTCAAGCATAAAGGAAAATAGTATTGTTGCTATGTTCATATTAACCATTGATTTGGATATATATATACATGTTGAATTACTATTTCAGATATGTACAAGTACCATAAGAAATAGATGGAACAAATAACAATCCTCTTCTTTATATATTAGATATTATTTATGTTTATAACCACAGGAAAACAATGATTCAATAGTCTAAAAATGCATGCTGCAGTAACTGTTACATTAACTGAACCTTGTTCAAAATGGTTTCAACAACCTGTATATTCAATTGAAAATAAATTACAAAACAACTTGTGTGTCCATGAGACCAGGGTTCAAATTATTACAGTGGAGTACCCTAGGAAAGGACTCCATTACCACTGGTAGACACAATATAAGGAGTATTACTTAAACGAAAAGATCAAAACTCAAATACCTTTTCGAGCAAGAAGTATTTCCTTGATCTATTTCCCTCGAACTGTATAAACCTGCAAAAATAAAGAGTAGGTTTTAGTAAACTATATTATCCTTTTAAATGGAAATTATTTATAACGACTAATATAAAACAATACTTAGCTTGAGTTCAGTGAAGGACCAAGTCGCCACTGGAGCTTGTGCGACGATCCTTCCACGATCGAAGGGGAGGAGTGGATCCATAATTTAGTTAATGGGTACCCTCGCAAAAACGAATCAGGGCCCCATCATTAATTAATGTAATCTGAGTATAATTCTTTTATATGCACAGAATGGAAGCTACAATTTATACAACAATAAAATAAAGATACAATTTATGAATCATACAGGAATAAAGAAAATATAAAAGTTATGAATCGTACAGTGATAAAGAAATTATACAAGTTATGAATTTCACAGTGACAAAGTAACTACATAGAGAACGAATGTGAATCCCCACAAAGGGTGAAAGTAATACCTTTGTATATATACAGAGCCTAAGTCACGATTTACACGACGCTATGTAAATAACTTAGAATGTAAAAATAATTAAGCCAGATAATCTCATAGGGCGCATCTATGAATTCCCATATGGGTAAATATCAATATTCATGCACAGAGAATGAAATTCTGAGTTAGAATTTCATAGCGTAATCACAATTTTTCCATAGAGGCAATCAATTGAAAAGAAAAAGACATGTACATAGTACGAATAATGTCTAAACTTTTACTATGTATAATCCAGAATTAAATTATGAATTGATATGTATATAAAACACGGAGTGAAATCTACGCAACAGACGATCAATGGTGACTGATACGGGCTCACTGTAGGAAATGTAGAATGAAACTCCATGAAAAAAGGATCGATGTTTCTCAATTCACATATACCTACGCTATATAAAACAAAAATGATAAATTATGCAACGAGAGAGTAAAAACTTGTCGATACATTTATCACTGTACAAGTACCAAGGGAAATTTACAAAACAGAAGGTTAATGCTTACCCTGTAGATGTTGTTGTAGGGAACCCAGATGGTAAATCACGAGCATAGGGTTAACCTTTAAAATATTCACAGGGTGTGAATTAGGAAGAGAACACAGAAGAGATTTTGGCTACACTTATATGCATAGGGTAGCTATGGTTTTTCACCAAGTGGTATAAAAAATACACAGCTCGCATCCAAGAAATCATTAAAGGATTATTAAGATATGTATATACATATATTCATGTAGAGAAGGAATGAGTCCCACGAAGGGGTAACACAAAACCACAGAGCACAAAACTACACAGGATTGAAACTCTATGCATATGCTTACGATTACCCTTTACACATTTGAATGCTAAACCATAAACTCCAGAACAGATTTACAAATTACAAAGTTAGTATATCTCACACAAGGTGAAGATTTATGGGATGATTCCACAAAGAACAAACAAAAATCGATATGGGTAAATAGTGGGTTTACCATTGCTATAATCATGCATATAGGACGATGAAAAAGAATACAAACATATAACTGGTAAAATGTTTATGACCACAAGAGCACCATAAGCCACGGAGATTAGAAGAGAATCAGTCAACCCGGGAGCACTGAAACCCCAGTCTCGAGAACTGTAAAACCCAGAAGATCCATTTGGGAGGAAAACATTTACGGAAGAGGTAGACTAATTCAATTACCAAACAAAGAATTGTGCCTAAGTTACAGAGTACAAGGGTAGTGAAGTATTACATACCTTGCATAATAGAGGAACTAGAGTCGTGTGGCCTCCTCCCTTTTCATTTATTCAGAGTCGATCTTCCATTATCGTCGGCCATGCAGAGCAGAGAAAGGTTATCTTGAAGAGAAAAAACTTTCTTCGTGTAGAGAACAATCGTTACAATGAGAATTACCTTGGGCCTTGTTATAGGAGTAATGCGATGGTTACGCGTCAGTACTTTACCATGTGAAACTATGGAGGTGGCAGGGTTACGTTGGACGCGGTGGCTAAGTGTCATTTCCAGGGTGGTACAACTCAGGTCTCCATTAAATGGTTTATCCAGGGTTTTAATGCCAGACTCACATCCTCCATTAAACAGTTTACAAACAAATTTAATGTTGAGTTGTGATGCCATCTAGTTAGGGTTACAAATAGTGTATAATGGTTACGCTCACCACTTTAGGTTAAGGGCATACTTTGTATGGTTCGGAACATGTTAAAACTCAGGATTAACGACAGGTATCTTTGGGAGGTTGTTAACGATATGTTAACCATGTAGTGCCCTGTATGCTAAACGATAATGATAGATAACTATATCGTTAGTCGTGTCGTGATAATATCTTGTGTATTACACTCTTATGCAATACAGTGAATAGGTTTATTGCTATGTATGTTAAACAGTATATTTATCCTATAGATAAGTTTAGTGACACATATGTTAAACGAAATATTTATACTGTGAATCGAGTTATACATGGAATCCATATATTATATAGTGTTGTATATTAGCATAAGTATGCTGGTATATATAGAGTAAGGTTATGATAGTTTATGTAATAAACTATATATATATATATATATATATATATATATATATATATATATATATATATATATATATATATATATATATATATATATATATATATATTTNATATATATATATATATATATATATATATATATATACTTTTGGACATGGATAATGTCCACACTATGAGATCCATATGATAGTACATATTAAATGATGTGAATGCATGCCAAAATGGATAAACATTAATGGTTATGGGTAGACTATGAGATAATATTTAGATTATTGTGCAATGTGACTTTTGCACAGCATAATTTAACACAGAGAGGTAGATATTCTAAGGGCTATGATAGCCCTGGTCACAATTGTATTAAGTACAAAATAAACATTAGTTTTAGAATCCAGTAGAGACGATAAAACTACTCTGCATATGATAAAGTTATGTTTGAACAAATATTGAAGAGCCAAGGAGTTTTAATGTTCCTCAACGAAAAAAAAAAAAATATTTTGGGAAATTTGGGGTAGATTACACAATGTGATTAGTATCATTGAAAAAATTATGAAATAAATATTTAGGTTGCATGGGATTCTTAAGATGGTAATTTCAGATAGAGATGTCAAATTTACATCCAATTTTTGGAAAGAATTGTTTGCAGGTTTGGGTACTAATTTGAATTTCAACACGAGTTATCATGCACAAATGGATGAGAAAACATAATGAACAAATAAAATTATCAAAGACATGTTACAAATGTATGTAAGGACAAAACTAGCTAAGTGGGAAGAATATCTACATTTAGTTGAATTCACATACAATAATGGGTATCAAGCATCAGCTAAGATGAGTCCCTTCAAAGTTTTATATGGAAGGAAATGTACAACCTCAATTAGTTGGTATAATCCGGTTGACAGGATTATGATTGGACCATAAATTCTCCAAGAAATAAAAAGGATGGTCAAAATAGTACAACATAACTTGAAAGAGGCACAAGATCGGTAGAAATGCTATGCATATCTAAAAAGGAGACACCAGGAATTCAAAATTGGAGAGCATGTATATCTCAAATTCAAAGCAAGGAGAAACTCCCTAAAACTAGGAAGTTGTTCCAAGTTGGCACCAATATTTTTTGGTCCTTTCGAGATCTTAACTTCAATCGGACGAGTGGTGTATCAACTAGCACTCCCTACAAATTTAAAAGTTCATAATTTTTTTCATGTTTCACTGTTAAAAAGATATATTCATGATCCTACTCACATCATTGATTGGAACATGGTGTAGGTGGAACCAGAAGTCGAGTTACAAGCGAAACCTCTATGCATTTTGGACAGGAAATAAACAGTACTTTGTAACAGATCCATCGCCCAGGTAAAAGTGTAATGGAAGTACTTCAGTGGAGGCTACATGGGAATTGGAAGAAGAAATGCAGAAATCTTATCCAAGTATGTTCCAAGAGATTGTTTGAACACTGAGGATAGTGTTATACTTAAAGGGGGGAGGATGTGATATCCTCGAATTATTAAAAAAAACTATATATTTCAACGTTGTTATTTTAAAAACAAATTTCCATTTTTGAAAATTTATATTATAGATTGTGGAAGTATGTAATTATTATTTTATGACTCTTGGACAAAAGTTTGACTTTCCAACTATCCTCTTTTGATGGACACATGTATGAGACAAACATTTTTAATAAATTTAATGATGGGGAACAGATGGAACAATGAGGTTAAAATAGTTGACTATGACTCCATGAGCGGGGAACAGGGTTGAGTTAACTCAGAGCTGATTTTCAAAAGTGTCTAAAGTTGAGTTTTGTCACTAAAAACCCCTAAAAGTCAAGGATTTGTAAAGCTGGGAATTTCCCAAGGAGGGGAAGGAATGGAAAGTCCTAGGCATGAGATATATAAAACATATGTGGGAGACAGGATGATGCTTAGTATGTTTGGGAAAAGAATTGTTTTGTTGTTATGAGCACATCTTGTATTAGGAAAACAATTTATCTGAATTGTTTAGTGAGATAGTGGATAAGGAGTGATGCTCAATTTTCCCTTATGGATTCATGGTCAGGATAGGGGGTGATCAAGACAAGTAATTGTGGTTGTTTTGTATCTACGGTTGGGTGGAACGTGGTTATTCCATTTGTTTTCCCAACATCGTTGTTCATATATGTATCTTAACTATTTACTTTCATTTTTTGAAGTGTTATATGGTTGATATTATATATGTAGGTAATGAACTATAGGTGTGCCTCATGGCCATAATAGGTGTGTTGATTGGCCTACTGCTTAAATACCTGTTAATGTTTCTAGTGGGATTTGACTTGCATTAGTTACAATATATGTATGTAGGCTACATAATTGATCTACATAGACAAATGTGTAGGTACTAAAACAAAATAGTCACTATATGGAGATTTTCACACATGAAAACTAACTACTTCAGAAAAGAAAAAAAGTAAACCAAAGCAATTAGATTGTATCAGAGAAATAATAAGTAAAGTACATAGTTTTACTTCTTCCTATATTTTATCTCTCAAACCAGTGGAGCGAAGAAAACTCTTGCGATCATAATTGAGAATAAAAATAGATAAATTCAAAGTCTCATAAATATTTATATATATATATATTAAAGAAATCGCTATCTGATACAATGGATCTCAGAGATTGTCATGGAAAATTTTATTATGCAAAATTTATAGGTCGTTGATGTACACGGGGCCTTGTATATTTCTTCTAAGTAAAAATATTAATACAATTGGGGTTTTGCATACCCAATAATCTCTTCTAGCTAATTTAAAACATAATTTAAAGAATCTATCATTGATTTGTGGAAGGGAATCTCAACAAGAAACCCATTTGTGATGGAACCCAAGTACCTTTTAAAACACAGGACGTTTCCTTTTACGAAATCACAGCATACAAAGTTAACCTCCAAAGGGAAACCAAAATATTATTACTAACCCCTCAAATCAATTGAAGGAACAAGATAAACAGAATGAGAAAAGGGTGTGTACTTATCTCGAGGCTTATTTGAATTCCGAACATCCTTTTACCCTCGCGAAGTTAGAATTTTGCGACTCGGCAGGAGGAGTAGGTTCATATTAGTATGATGGGTTCCCTCGCAAAAAAGGGACTCATCATCAAACTCATATCCAGGTAAAATCATGAATATGGGTAACACTTTTGTGAGAATCGGGTCTCTAAAATTCCTAGTGACATTTTTTCCGCCGAAAAAATGTTGCTAGGAATTTTTTCGGCCAAAAATTTGCATGTCAAATTGAACGGTGCCCTGACGGTACCCTCAAAATTCGTGTACAATAATTTTCCGATAATTTTTTTTCATGCGGTAAGCATATTTCGGCCGAAAGACTTTTTGGCAGAAACATTTATTTTTAACG
Source organism: Picea engelmannii (assembly GCA_009831015.1). Classification (NCBI taxonomy): domain Eukaryota; kingdom Viridiplantae; phylum Streptophyta; class Pinopsida; order Pinales; family Pinaceae; genus Picea; species Picea engelmannii. The sequence goes on from ML792995.1 coordinate 187,549, forward strand.
GATCCCGTTAAAAACTATGTTTCGACTGAAAGAATATTTTGGCCGAAAACCTGAAAATGAGATTGTTTGCAGGAAACTGCAAATTCTCTCCATCTTACTTGATCTTTGGAGGTAGAGGACTCCTACAAATACTCAGAATTTAGTTTCAGAATTGATACCACCATTTTCAAAATCGAATCTACTTTCGTTGGATATAATTTGTTTTCATTTTCATTGTTTTTATCTAATTTTATTTAATTTTATAAAACAATCATTGCATAATATTTTTAGGCAAGATTATGATTCAGTGAAATGAAAAATCCATAACTCTAAAAATACACAGTGGAAAATTATGGAAAATTATGGAAAATTTATATTCATAATATTTAAATTGTTCGCTTCAAAAGGGTATTTTTAGATTTTAATTTTAAGTAAAAAGTAAGATAGATACATGGTGGGGGAAAACATGTGTTTAAAATATGTAACCTTTTCAGATTGGTCAACTTCAAAAAATTCTAGAAATTATAATATTGATCCATTAGATTCAAAACTATAGTCATCACAAAATAGAGTCTATGTAGATTTTTGTAGTATATTTCATTTGTAAAAAAAAAAAAGTTTAATAATGGATACATTGTTGGGGGGAAAATAACTCATTATCCTTCCCTTCATTTTTAAGGAACATACTGTCAAACAATTGCCAAATTGACATATCAAATCTAAATAAATAAAAAAATGAAAAATAGTGAGTAGAAAGATAACAAAATTCTTCACGAGTTTTGTTTTTACAGTAAAGTAAAATTCTAAATAAAAAAATACTTTTGTTTACTGGAAGTTGAAGAACTTATTAAAATTAAAAAAACATTGTCATAAAACAAGCAAAAGTGTTACCCATCTTCATGATTTACCCATCCATAAACGTAATTCAAATATGATTTTAAACCCAGATACCATAGCAGAGATTTGTTGTGTTTAACAATCCATCACGAGTTTCATGAGTTCTTTAAAATAGAAAGGTTATCATGAAGTTAACCATTACAATATTAAAAGGAATCTATACCACATCATATCAGAGAAGCAATTACCGAGCCCAGTACATAGATAAAAATTACAAAGAATAATTACGAAGAATAGTTACAGAGAAGCATTTACCAAGTCTAGTACAGAGATAAAAATTACAGAGAGTAATTATGAAGAATAGTTACAGAGAAGTAATTATCAAGTCTAGTGCAATGACTAAATTACAGAGAACAATTACCAAGACTAACCACATAGACGATGATCACATTTTTAGGAGTGAAATGTCAACATTTCCTCATAGAGTAAACCAAATTCCTTAACTTAGGGAAATCAAGAATCAAGTTAAGTAATTTTAGAGATAGGATAATAATTTAAAAGAAAGAAATCTATCAACGTTTTCCATACGGAGCATACTAATCCCGTCACAAATGGAAAACAAGAAGCTAATGAAATAATTACAGAAGACAACGAATGCATTTAAAAGAATTTAGACCCAACAATGTTTTCCTCACAGAATCAACAGAGTCCTTATCATAGGGTAACTAAAGAGAACATATATTTATTTCATATTAACAGGAATACAAACAATGCCAAGGGTCATGATCCATTACAAGAGAAATAATAAGAGAACCCAGATAACGATATTGACGGGAAATCTGGAAGATTCCCTATCAAAGGAACTGGGTATTGACTTTCACCGTAAGTTAAGAGGAAAAATGTTTATGTATATATCCACGCAAAAACAAAATACCTACAGTACTTCTATCACATGCACAAAACCCTATTCCACGGCTCACAGAGTCGTTATAATTACACTTATGTTCAACTTAAGACAAGAGCGGTAAAACTCAAAAAGTGTAGTGATGTACAAGCGAGTTACACACAACAGAATTTCACTCCATGGGTTTTTCAAACTTTGAAATAACTCAGAAAACACGGTAGATACTGCTTAATCCTAACAAAGAAAAGCAAAACACAGTACCAAAAACTCTTTCAGAAACAATGTATCATTGCTCAGTAGTTTACCTATATTAATAAAAGAATGCTAATGTGTATAGCCACCATAGCTTCTGTGTTAGCAAAACAGGACCGTGGAGCAATAAAATAAAACAAATGCAGAAACAAAACACAGAAGATACACAATACAATAGAGACACAGATTTACGTGGTTCACCCAGTGTGGGCTACGTCCACTAGAGAAATTGTCAGGTCCTTCCTTTATTATTATCCAGCATATGAAGGGATACAACCTACAACAAACCCAATGTAACTTCCTCTTCTTTCTCTCACAGTCTCCTATCTCAGAATACAATATATTCCATCAACCATAGCTGCAATACATTTCCCTCATAAAAGAGGGTTTCCTTCTAAGGCAAAAAACCCTAACATAATCTCTACCGTTAGATATGTGACCTTATAATGAACAGTCCAGATTTACAATGAAATTACAATATACATTTACAAGGCAATTTTTTCTTCGAGGGCTTCGCCCCCGAACCCCTGATGGGGGCCCGCTTGCCCCCAGACCCCCCAGATGGGGGGATAGGCCCCCCGGACCCCGCAGAGGGGGTACCCCCCCTCTGCACTCCCCCGCGTGGAAGAGTGTACATACTTATGGGGTGTAAATACTTCATGGGGTATAAACATGAATGAAAGCAAGGACCTATGAATCAGGAAGATAATCAGGCTCCACAACCAACAATCTCCCACTTGGAGACTGATCTCAACAACTCCAGCGATGTTGTATATGCTAGACTCTGAACCTTCTTAGACCTAGCAAATTTCTCATCTTCATATTCATTCTTGAAGACCAACTGAAACTGAGCAGGAACTTAGTTTCTCCCTAGTTACTCCCTTTGTTAACATGTCTGCAGGATTTTGGCTAGTGTGTATCTTTTCCAACTTCAAATGTCCATCTTCCAAGAAGGATCATATGAAGTGGTACCTCAATTGTATATGCTTAGTCTTCGAATGGAAGGTTGAGTTCTTTGCAAGATGAATTGTACTCTCACTATCACAGTACAACCTGTTGTTCTCCTGCTTCTTTCCCAATTCCTCCATAAACCTCTGTAACCAAATCATCTCTTTACTAGCCTCTGTAGCAGCAACATACTCTGCCTCTGTTGTTGAAAGTGAAACAACCTTTTGCAGTTTTGA
>ML792995.1:192389-207757 GCA_009831015.1 Picea engelmannii
GACTCTCTTTTGTTTTCCATAAACACAATGCTCACAGAAGTCCAAATCAATTTGTTTAAGATCTGGCAGCAAATTTCTTTTGTGAAGGATCTGCATACCCTTCTCACTCATGTGTCCCAACCTATGATGCCATAGTGTTGTATGCACTCCTGTAGAAGCTAAAGATATAGAAGAGTCAGTATTACCAGTACATAAATACAATGTACCTACCTTCTCTCCTTTTGCTATCACTAATGATCCTTTGATGACCTTCCACGTCTTATTTGTAAATATGGATATACAACCTTCACTTGCCAACTGCCCTGTTGAAATTAGATTTTTCCTTAAATCTGGAACATGTATTACCTCTTTCAACAACCATTGGTTTCCATTTCGTTGCTTTATTTTTACCTTTCCCATTCCAACATTTTTGCATGGTGCATCATCACCCAAATGAACCTGTCCAAAATCACCTTGAACATAATCTAGAAAATGTTTCCTATGGGGTGTGGCATGAAATGAAGCCCCTGAATCTACTACCCAAGACTCAGAAATATTATCTACAGAAAGAATCAAAGCATCTTGTAACATATCACTTGTTACATTTGCTTCCTGATTTCTCTCCTACTGTCCATCTCTTTGTTTCTTTGGAGCTCTGCAGTCTTTCTTCAGATGTCTTTTCTTCCCACAATTCCAACACTCTATCTTTCCAAGTCTGGATTTGGATCTTCCCTTCCTAGAATTTCCGCGGTTCCCTGAGCCCTTTTCTCTATCCTTTTGTCTTCCCTTGTTCTCCATGTTCAACACATTACCTGATGTCTCACCTGTGCTTTTTCGTCGCATTTCCTCGCTAAGGATAACACCAACAACATCATCAAATTTTGAAGTATTTGAACCAGAGATAGAGTTACTTACAGCCATGACCAAGCCATTCCAGCTTTCTGGCAATGAGCACAAGATTAGAAGATCCCTAACCTCATCATCAAAGTCCACTTTTACAGAACTTAGTTGATTAGTAATCGTATTAAATTCATTTAAATAATCTGCAACAGACCCACCTTCCGACATCTTCATATTAAATAATCTCTTCATTAGAAATACCTTATTAGACGCCGAGGATTTTTCATACAATTTGGCTAATGCGTCCATCAAACCCTTCGTTGTCTTTTCTTTGGAAATATTGAAAGCCACCGACGCTGCGAGGCTTAGCCGTATCGTTCCTAGAGCCTTTCTGTCAAGAATCTCCCATTATTCGTCCTTCATGGCCGTCGGCTTCTTTTCTACTCCACCCAATGGTAGGAATAGATCCTTCTAATATAAATAATCTTCCATTTGCATCTTCCATAACTGGTAGTTTTGGCCGTTAAATTTCTCGACCCTGAACTTTCCATCTTCCGACATTGCTCCCACTCAAACCAAGAACCCTCTTTTCCTTCAAGTTACCTTTCGCTCTGATACCAATTGTTAGCAAAACAGGACCGTGGAGCAATAAAATAAACCAAATGCAGAAACAAAACACAAAAGATACACAATACAATAGAGACAGAGATTTACATGGTCCACCCAGTGTGGGCTACGTCCACGAGAGAAATTGTCAGGTCCTTCCTTTATTATTATCCATCATATGAAGAGATACAACCTACAGCAAACCCGTTGTAACTTCCTCTTCTTTCTCTCACAGTCTCCTATCTCAGAATACAATATTTTCCATCAACCATAGCCGCAATACATTTCCCTCATAAAAGAGGGTTGCCTTCTAGGGCAAAAAACCCTAACATAATCTCTACCATTAGATTTGTGACCTTATAATGAATGGTCCAGATTTACAATGAAATTACAATATACATTTACAAGGCAATTTTTCCTTCGGGGGCTTCACCCCCGAACCCCCACTTGCCCCCAGACGCCGTAGAGGGGGTACCCCCCCTCTGCACTCCCCTGCGTGGAAGAGTGTACATACTTCTCGGGTGTAAATACTTCTTGGGGTATAAACATGACTGAAAGCAAGGACCTATGAATCAGGAAGATAATCAGGCTCCACAGCCAACATCATGGTTTCCTTCCGGGGTTCTACAAAGTAAACTGGTTTCACGAATAACTTTTAAGGACGAAATTTTAGTGGAGCAGTGTAACAGGAGCAAAACCTTTGAGCGATCATGAGCCTCGAGCCCATCGCTCGTAGTGGGAGGAATGATTGAGTATGTTTTCTACACTACCATGTGAAATCAACGAAGTGGAGAGCCCACATTGGTTAGGTCCCTGCAGCATCAGAACCAAAGTACATGATAGGTAAACTATTTTTATTAAGAGCATGTGATACCTTTAATGCGATTAAATAGTGTCAATTCATAGACTTCCGACTTACAAGTTTGTTTTTATCGTCCATTAATTCATAAGGAACCATCGTAACCCTTTCATTGTTGGGTAGCGTACTTAGGGTTTGTTAAAACGTGGTGACACAAATGTGAGAGTAAGCTTAATATATATCACATTTACCTTTAACGTAAGGTTCTATTATCGTGACCTGAAGAACTCCTTGTCTATTGCATATCTTGGTCAAGACTATATGAGTAGAATGCGTGTGTATATATATATATATATATATATAGTACAATCCACATCCTGATGGTTATGTTTATTCCTCCTAACTTAGAAAACAAAATTCAATATGGATCAATCTTTATGCACTATAGAATAGCATAAAATGATATGGGTTAGGGTTAGAGTTTTCCTTATAGTTTAGGAATAAACTCTTATGGAGAAAACCTTATTTGCACTATAGGGATAAGGTAAGAATGTTATGAAAGGGTGTGTCATTATAGTGATAGTATTAATTTCCTCTCTTATGAATAATGGTATAAATAAAGTTTTTAAGTTGAAAATAAAGAGTTAAATAAAATAAGGAATGGTTGAAAACATTGGTGAGACTTATAATGTAATTGACAATAATTGACAATAAAACTCATAGTTGCTCCCCCTCTATTATTTTTTTTTTCGTTAATTTTAGGATACATTACAACTTTTCTCCAATATATGAGTCTAACTTGATATTCAATTAACCATTAACACATGTGCAGAGTCTAGAGCTACTTCAAATACGTTTTAGCTAAGTAAGTTACACTATATCTATAGTAAACTAAATACCTGAGATTTATGACCAGTACCCTATAAAATGGAATGTCGATTTGAAGGATTCAGATTTTTTATGCAGGTAACACTGAAAAAAAAACCGTCCTATGGAACGTCAAATTCCAGGCTGCCTACGAATGTCCACAATTCTAAGTGTAACAGTGCTTAGTCAACCGTACATGGGAGGTTCTATGTTGAAAAGAAAGTCACAGTCTGACAGGATAACACATACAAAATACGAAGACCAGGCGTCCTAAAGTGGACGAAAGCTTTCCCGAAGTTGACAGGCGTATTAGAGTGGAGGAAAGCTGAAAAGCTGTTTACCAACTCTGAAAATGACTGTATGCACAAAATTCAAGGGAATTAAGTGATCCCATCACAGCTTTTATATATATGCTCTAGACAAAAAGGTCGGCAACCAGGTCAATGGCACTCTCGGAACCAATTTGACTTTGGATCAACTTTTTTGGTCTTAATAAATATTATATAAAAGATGTACGCTTTGCTGTTGAAGGACGACAATGATAAAGTGCAGTGAAAGCGAGACGCAACATATACGAAGCCCTTAGGAAAGACCAGATTCACAATAGAACAAAACCCTGCGTCAATTTTTGTATGGAAAGTTTAGGCAAAGGTCCAGATAATAATGATAATGATTTGTGTGTTACAACCAGACGATATGACAAGATTGAGTGCTTTTCTGGAATATTCATTCATATAACATAGCCTTGGCCCGTCAACATTATATTTTCTACCATTAGGTTAATTCGGGAGCAAACAGATCAGTTTTTTAGTTTTTAAGGTAAAAAAATGAACTTGAATCTGTTTAAATTTTGAGGGGTAGCTTGAGTTTCGCACGGATCAAAGTTCTATGCATTTTAAAAACTTACTTTAGGGGTTTTGCCCCATTTTAAACCAACTCAGATGCTCAGAAAATCCATCAAAATTATGGATTGGCCTAAAATTTAAAACCATCCAGCCAAAAAACCTCCCTGAAAAATAACTCCAGAGAAAAGATTGCTCCTAAATTAACCCACTCTATTTCGATGAGTTGTTTTCATAGCTGCAAATGTAAACAGGGACAGAACATGTTCAGTTGGTAAGAATAGGATGGAACCAAATTACCAAAGGCCAAACATGCAACTACTTACATCGTTTCAGTAAGTGCTTTCTATCATTTATTGAGATGACCAAAGAAGTGATATATACAAAATTCAGGAGATAACCAAACCACTAATATATACAAATTTATAATAATATGAAAAACAATAAGCGTGTAAGTACAGAACATTTAATGTTTTCATTACAGAACAATTCATGTTTTATATATTGAATGTATTTTGAATTTTACATGGTAGAATCTAGATTGTTTTAAATTCAACGATATAAGATTCAACATACAAAATTATTAAGCCCTCTTAATCCTCTCACCTGTCTTATTTCACCTGTTTTATTTGAAGAGAAACTTTCTTAATCACCTGCTTTCGTTCATTAAATAAGAGGATCAAACAAGTCATCTGTTACAGGTTAATATGAAAATGATTCATTCTTATCTTCTTCGATGTCTTATTTCAATATTTGATTACACTTCATTGTACTCAAATGAGTCAAACTTGCATGATATTCTACTCAGCAAATTGCATGACAATATTACACAGAGAACGAATGAATTTAAAAGGCTGTTGGACAGTGAGTATTCAACGTGGTATTTATCCTCAACGCATACACGAACATGACATAATGAAACTCAACTCATTTTTAAGCATGGATTTCAATAGTGATTTAAAAACTAAATACAAGGAAGAATTTTTTTTATTTTTTGGGGGGGAACTAATCTATTAAAAATATAGTAGAGATACAATAATCATCCTGCCATTCCCTTTGGTGGGAAACCAGGCTAACAAAAAAGTTGAGAGTTATTTATCTATTTCTTACTAACATAAGACCAAAAAAACTTGAAAAGTCCTAGATAAAAAGACTGAAAAAGAATAGAAGCCTAGGCATCAAGTGTGCTTGTTGGTCACGATGGGAGGGCCATCCAGAGGAATTTCTTCTATAACTGGGCAGACATTGTAATCGTTGTCATTGTCGCTGGAGGAGCTTGAGCTATCCGAGCTTGGATATTTGATCGGGAGGCCTGTGCTCTTGATAAAGGGAGCCATCAATGAACTGTACTTGCCTAGAGCAGTCTCAATGACTGGTTTGCTAGAAGTCTCCTGAGGTGTCAAGGTGCTAGGGTGGGCCGCAGAAGGAAGAGGACAGGTGCCAGGGGAGGGAGGAGTTGAAGGAGGAGGACGAGCATTGGGGGAGTCGGGTGAGCGAGGCGAACTTCTGAACAAAAACACAAAAACACGGGAGGTTGGGGAGGGTGCGAGAAAGAAGGTTTTTTACCACCCAGTGACTGCAACGGTGTCTGGAGGTGCGACGGATGCTGAGAGGGAGCCTGAAACCTCATCTTCCCAATCATCTAGAAGTTGTCGCAACGACTTGGGGATTGAGCGGTTGTAGACGTCCTGGTTGGCCAAGAGGGGCAGGGGAGGATTTGTGGAAGCTCGCCTGTCGCGGCCACTTCGCCCCAAGGTGGGAGTGGCACACTTGTGGGGATGCATGAGAGAGGAACTATGCTTGCAAGGCACTGCGAGGGAGGAGTACCACCACCGAATGCAAAGAGCAGAGAGTTTCCACCTATGGAGAGAAGAGAGCCATCTCATGGAGGAGACAAAGGAAGAATGATAGGAGAGGTTGCGACAAGTGGAGTGATAAGTGCCATGTGGAGGGGGGGTCAAATCCTACGCCATTAATGTTACCAATCTTTGCAAGAATGTGGATTGGTGCGACGTACAATAACCATGCAGGTGGGGAGCGAGAGCCATGGTCGGAGTAATGGAACTACATCTCGGGACAGGAGGGCGATTAATACGCATGAGGAGGGGGTGAGGTGGAGCGCACCCAATTTTCATTTTTCATGTTGAGGGGACTCGAGGTGCCTGCCAGGTGGACGAGGGTGACACCCGCATCCGGGGAACGAAGCATGCATTTAAGAGTTAACAATATATATATATATATATATATATATTTATTGATGAAATTAGTGTTGTAGCTGACACAAGGAAATATGCTCCCAAATCTTCTAGGAGAAATTTTATTAATCATTCATTCTTATTCCCGTGTGTTCATTTTATGGTACAAATGGTTCCTTTATATAATTATAGGCGACCATAACAAATACATCATAATTAGATTAGATATTCCATTCAAACCAAATGCATAAGTATCTCCATAAATCTCTCCACAATATGTCCATGAATTTCTCAACAAATTTCCATCACTAACTTCTCTCATTTCTCCTCATCTCTCATTGGTAGTTATACTTCTAGAATAAGTCTACATTATTATAATTCCATGGCACTATTCATTATCACATGTAAGAATTATTCCTTCATACTTTTTCTTAACAAATACTTGTGAGCCAATCATTTGTCTGGTCCTTTGAACTAGTCTCATCTTGATCTTCATTTTCATCTTCTTTGTCTTCAGTGCTCTAGATCTTCTGCAATCTTTGGTCTTATTCATTCTTCCTCCTCGATCTTCTTCATCTTTCAACTTGCACCTACAAACATAAATAGTGTTGAAGTCCATATAAAAACATTACCATCCAATAGAGTACATGGATTCCCAACAGTTGTATCCACTGGTTCATTTGAAAACATTTTCTCATACATGGTTCACCAGTTATTCTTCCATAACTTGTATGCACACATGTGCATTTTACTCCCCCTACATCATCATCATCATTATCCTCATCGTGATGCTCCTACATCATAAATAATAATTAAATTAATAATATTGAATATGAAGGAAAAATCTATTTTTCAATATAAAATGTTTTTTGTTATAGTGAATGAATATTATAAATTCTAGTTATTAAAAACTATTTTTAACAAAATTGCTTTAAAGAAAATGTCTAAGACATTTATAGAAATACATAAACTCTATGTAGACCCTTCAACCATAATTAAATTAATAATATTAAATGTGTGAAAAAAATCAACTTTTCAATATAAAATGTTTCTATGTTTAATGAATATTAAAAACTTCCATTACCAAACTATTTAAAAAAAAAGTTTTAAGGAAAATGCCCATGACATCTCTAACAATACATGGACTTTTTGTAGACCCGTTAACCATATTGTAACAACTATCAATCATAGGAAGAACCCACCTAATAGATATCAATACCATCGACAACGAGTAAGTCCAATAGAGTGACTTTCCACTACTTATTTTTCTTGTTAATTACCACCTCGTCGGCTTTGATCACTTTACACAAGGAGAAATATAATAAACAAGGAGTAAATCCCCATACAACACTTATCGAACCCCAAAAGAATGAACGGACTCTTGGTTGCCTTGTTTTGTGGGGTTACTAACAAAACTTGGAAAAAAAGAGAAACGTGTCCAAGGAAATGTTCAAGTGCCTTGAAATATGTTAGTGTTAATGGAGTTCTAGTTGGAGTTCTACTTATGCTCCCATTTTTGGTAGAACATCTTTAATATACTCTCTTCCATGTTTCATTAACTATTTCATCTGGTTGAGGTTGATCCTCATTAGATAGTATTATGTCTCTTCCCTTTGCATGTAGTTGGGTATTGTGGACTTACGGTACTTCAACCACCCTAATAAAACATCTTTGTTCTCTTCATCAATTCGATGTGTACCTTATTCAAAGGGACCATTTCTTTTGAATCTTATTATTTGTCCTCTCTATCATCTATGTCCATTGGACTATGTATTTCTTTGGACATATTAATGCTTCCTTGATAGGCATTCTCCACCCTATCCTTTAATGTCGATTAAACTCGAAATATGACAAGATTGGATGTCCTCATATTTAGACTTCTCCTTATTTGTCTCAAAGAATATTCATTATTTATCCCCTCCAATTTTGGAATCTCTTTTTGTCTTTGTGTATTATGTAGTACATCATCCATTCCTCTACTTGCATGAAGGATTCATATCCTAGTGACTTATCCTTTAGTGAGGTTTCCTTGAGTGAAGTTTCCTTCAGTGGATTTGTTTACAAAATGCTTGTTCCATATGTCCTTTGTCAATGATGTCTTTGGTGGATTATGTAATTCTCATTTTGACACTTTCCCTCTCCACTAAAAACTATTCTTCTCCCATGTGGCAAGATGTAATGTATTTATTTTGACCTTTTGGAATGATTTAATTTAATTATGTATATGTTTAAATCTTTTGTATAGATATTTTTTATTACTATCCTTTATTCCCACCATGAGATAGACATACCATGGTAATTTTGAATACATGTAAACATTGACATTTGAAATTAATGAAACATCCAAAACTGTCTTCCTGACAATGAGCACCTAAAGGGGTTATGCCACCACGAGAGGGAAAAGATAAGGGGGTCTAAGGGAATGTTTATATGCCTCACTACCCATGTCTCTTATGCCTATCTGTCCTACCCACCTTGCCATTAAATTACCCTTAACTCTATTATAATGTTGATATTTTGTCTACACTGTAGTCTAATTAGATATTTGAGAAGTGGGCCTAACCATCTCCTAGATTTAAGTAACCACCTCCTATATTTTTGCATCTTATCCATATTTCACTCATTCCAAGAGAGAAAAATTCCAATAGGAAAAAGGGAGCTATTTCTATTAAGCATGGGGAAGAGAAAAATATATTATTATGATGGAAAAGAGAGCTTCCATACAAGGGCACTAAATATCTCATGAAAGAAAGCCATTAAATATCTCATCCTCTATCACTGTTGATGACTCATGAGATATGCTAGATGTAAATTGCTCCTCAAATTTAACATATCTCCTCACAAATATCTTCCTTTGCACTGGAATGAAGATCCTGTAAGCCTTTGAGGTATTTTTTACCCCACAAATATAATATTTTGTCCTAAAGGCTCTAGCTTCATCCTCTTCTCCACAGGAACATGGATGTAAAGTGGAAAACCAAAGATCCTCAAATGACCAATCTTTGTCTTCACTCCTAAGAATGGCTCCTCTGTGGTCTTATCCCCAAATATCCTGTGAGGAATTTTTTTCTACACATACACCATCATGTTACATTCCTCTACTAACTTAAATTAGGCAACTTCTGGTCATGTATCATAGCCCCAATTGAACCGATGATGGACTGATTCTTTCTCTCTGCAATCCCATTCTGTTGAGGGTTGTATGGGACTGCCAACTCCCTCCTTATCCTTTCCTCCTTACATAAATACTTGAAGTCATTGGAGGTGTACTCTCCCTTGTTATTTGACCTCAAGACCTTGATCTTATTACATGTCTAGTTCTCCACCCAAGCCATGAACTCTCTAAACCGACTAAAGACCTCATTCTTCGTATTCATAAAGAAGATCCAGGTTTTCTTGGAAAAATCATCAATAAATGTCACATAGTATGATAATCATTGTAACGATGTTACTAATAGTGTCTCACTCACATATGAATGGATAAGATCTAATACCCCCTTAGACCTACTCTCACTACTAGGAAAATCAATCTTGGCATTCTTTCCAAGTGCACACCCTTTGCACACTCTCCGTTGCTCAATCCTGAAATATGGAAGACCTTTAATAATCCCTCTCAGAATCAGCAAAGCCCTATAGTGTAGGTGTCCCAACCTCGTTTTCCACATCTTACATAGGCTATCGTTTTCATGTACCAAAGCATGAATAGGATTTCCCTGCAACCCATATAAAGTTCCCTCTCTAACCCCAACAACCACTACATTGTCTGGGGTAGATTTGTTTGGATGTATGAGTACTTTCCCTCACAAGGGCGTCACCTTGTTGACCAATATCTTATCACATTCATTCACAAAGGGGATTTTTAAATTTTAAAAATAAATTCAGTACATCATAGGTATTAGTGAGGGATGTGGGGTCTCCAGGGGCTTATAGGTATTGGGGAGTATAAAAAGGGGTATCTAGTGAAAATAAGGGTTTCTTTTATTGCAGTGTATTGAGAAGGGGGTTCAAAAAAAGGATTTTGGGAGATATTTACCAGTATGTAGTGAAATTAGAGGTATTATTTAATATCCCATGAACGAAGGTGTTATGTCACAATTTCACAAAGTGAATACTCCATGCTTTCCCTCTATGAAAAGTAACGGAAAAGCCCATGTCCTCCATAGATGAGACTAAAAGAAAATTATTCTTCAACCCTAGTACATAAAGAACATCATGGGCATCCAACGAATCCCCTTAATCAAGTTAGAATGTAACTATTCCATTTCCCTTCACTACATACCTAACATCATCACCAAGCTCCACATGAACATCTAAGTCACTCTCCACCAGACTACAAAATAGGTCATGTTCTTCTATCATATGACGAGATGTACCACTTTCCAAGAACCAAGAACTCCTTGTAGTTGTGTTGGTAGAAAGGAAAGAAACCAATGTGTAATTCTTCTCAAACTTCACTGCAAACTCATCAAGTTGTGTCTCTATTGATGTTGTTTTCCACGTCTTTCTATTACCCTTATTCTTCTTCTCTGGACACTGAGATGCATAATGTCCATTCTTATTACATAAGAAGCACTTTATTTTACTCAAGCCTTTCTTCTTCCTTGGATGTGATGAACCTCCATCACTGTTACCCTTATTGATATAACTCTTTCATTTTCCCTTCCTTGTATTATTGACAAGAGCTAAGCTCTATTCACTACCCCCCTTCTTTTTTCTCTTAGACTCCTTCTGAATCTCTTCCTGGATGCAATCATCCCAAAGTCTCTTCCAAACTAGGAGATGTTCCCGAGCACAAAATCCCTTGAAAAATGGTTCCCATGACTTGGGAAGACCATTCAATGCCACATTCATGAGCCCTATGTCCTCTTCTTTCTCCCCTATGGCTTCAAGTTGATCATGCACCTATGTGATCCTCATGATATAGTTGGTAACATTGTTAGATCTATACATCTGCACTGATCTAAGTTTATTCCTTAAGACCATCTTCTTATTCATGTTTTTGATCTAGAATAACCCTACCAAGACATAAAACATATCTTTATTAATCTTCTTCTTGCATAAGTGAGGAATTATATGATCCTTCACTAAATCCAAGATGACCCTCTGTGCTTTGATCTCCTTCTTTTTGTGAGCTTCCAAATCTGATGGATTTATAACTTTGTCCACTAACTCCAGAAGGTCATATTCCTTAAACGCCAAAGTTACTCTTGCTTTCCAAGAGAGGAAATTGGATGCTCCATCCAATCTATCTTCAACTCTTAAAAGTGTTGTTTCCATCCCTAAAACTTGTTAACCTTCCTTGGAAATAACCTACTACTGAAAATTTACCCTATACTGACCTGTACGGACTTGTATGGAACTTTCACCACTAGATCACATGTATGTACGTGATTGTGATCATTGAAACCCATGTATGTACATGATTGCGACCATTGTGACCCACATATACACAAATGTGCTCAATGTCTCCCACATATGTATGCGACTGTTCTTTTTGTGAACCTTGTACACCTTAGTAAACCTACAAAAAATTAGTTCTACCTTAGCACAATTGTTTTCTTGAAATCCATCCTTTGATTTTCACCTGTTGGTTATGGATATGCAATCATGTACTTGGTTTCCTCCCTTCATAGATCACACTCTGATACCATGTTGCAATTTCTCCTACCCAACATCCAATAGTTAATTCCAAATAAATATCTTATTGAATTAAATCACAACCGAGTAATCAATTAAACATGCATTGGAAGCATAAGCAAGGAAACCAAACCATGCACACATAAACACCAATATTTTTGGGTGTATACCTCCGAAGGGAAAACATGTTGATAATGATTTTATTATGCTAAAATTAGGGCTCTCATAATAGGGATAGTTTCCCACTGAGAGAAATACAAATGCAGACGAAACTGGTAAAGTTTGATCTATTGTATGACCCAGAACTGCATGTTTTTTGAGGTGTATGTGAATTTCCTTCAACAAAATTGATTATGTACTCTAATGTATCCACTGAAACTCATGTACATGTACGGAAATACTTTATGAAAAAATCTTGTATGATGTTACACTTTCATGTGACTTCCTCTAATGGAAACCCACATGTGATGCCTCTGTTCTCTCTTCTCCTTGAATTGATCTCTAGATGGAAGTCCTTGTCCACCTATCCAATATCTTGAATCATAGTCCTTCATGATCCAATACTTTGTGTCGACTCCCTAAACACATTTGAAGTGTCTTCCTCCTTCACCCTAGCCTTGATTTTATAATCATAAGTTACAACCTATATCTAATCTCCTCACTTGAGATTTAGAAAAATGTTAATTACTTTTAGTAATTTCCTTAAATAACTTAATTAACTAATTACATAATTAATTAAAAAAACAAATTTACTTTAATAATTCCTTTAATTAAAATAAATTCAAGAGTAGAAGGTTTTGGATGATTTCCACACATCTAGACACATAGACCTATGTGAAAATACTTGTCCTATGCTACCACCAGCATCAACATTTTGTTCACCTGCACCCTATGTGATGGATAAGAATCAGGACATTATAGCAAGAGTAGGTGACTGGTAGCTTGTCTAATATGTGACATAGATCAGAGTATATGGAGCCACCAAGCTCCCCATATTCTCCCAAATTTCATGCCAAACAGGCAGGTTCTATAAGACATTTTCTATCAGATAGTGATACATGGGGTAGGCACAACACTATATAGAGATAAAAAAAAATCAATCTATCCACCTCTCCCACTTTGTGTCGGTTCATAATCATTCAAATACATAAGATAATCACAAACCAAAGTGAACACAATGGCCTATTTCCACTTCTACGAAGAGAGATTCTGAAGGCATGACCCTCTGAACATTTCTAGTGCCCTCTGGAACAACCATAAATGTAGGTGGAGATACACAATATATGTCTAGGAAGAAGAAGATATTCACTACAAGTAGAGAACATTTCATGATGTGATATTCCAAAGAAGAGGTGACCCACAAAGGGATGTAGAGTAGAATATGAGCAAAGATCCAAAGAATCTCAAAACAAGAAACATGAGGAAGAATATCGTGCAAAAGAGGAGACATAACATAAAAGAAAAGAGAAGGAATCAACAAAATATCTAGCAAAGAAACAAAGGAATGAAAAGGAAGAAAAGTTTAAGGATCAAAGAGAAGAAGAGAAAAATAGAAAATCGGTTGAAGCTACTAAAGAAAAAGTTAAAGAACAAAATAAGAGAAAATAGGAAGAATGTGAGCTTAAATGACAACAAGCAACAACAACAACCGAAGTAGAGCAGAAAGAAGCAGTAGAGGAGAAAGCACAATGAAGGAAATAAGAAGATAAAGGCCCTCGACCCATGGATATGGCCATTCCTGGATCATCAATGGACATCCCCCTCACTGTAGTACACTTCACATTGGGAGAATTGGGGCTAGGAGCTTACACACCTTCAATGGTCGGGAAGGTGGCCAACCTTAATTCTTTCATATTTGACAAGGATTCAGACAAGATTATTTTGTAGAAAACTGGAAAATTACGTGTCTGGAGTCAATCTTTTATCAATGAGGACATAATAAGTGGTAATAGAAAACATTAGAGATGATCCTATGTCTATCACTTCAACTGACATTTCCTTCACACAAGAGTCAGATCAAAACTTGAGAGACATGATGCATGAAATAGAAGAGAAGAGAAGAATGAGAGAATAAGGTCACTACAAGAAGAACTACAAAACTACAAGAGGAATCATAACAAGATGTAGGAGTTTATGATATGTCTTGAATAGGTTACAACAGAACTCCATAACCTAGTGAAAAACATGTATGTAGGAATGCATAACTTCCAGAAGAAATCTTCCCAAATCATGGATAAGCTCAACAAGGATCAAAGAAAAAATACATAATTCACAACAATAAGAGTAGGATTAAATGATATGAATCAATGGATAACAAATAATCTTAATGCCCCACAATACCTACCACAAATGATAGATTGGGAAGTTGAGATCAATTACATTTCCCTCAATAATTGTGAACAAGATGGGGAGAAGCTTGAGAAGGACTAAAAACATTATATTTGTCAAACTCCACAAAGAGCCTATTATGCTAACCTTAAAAAGTCATTTACCCCAAATTGAAGAGTCGGACCAGCTGAAATTATATGAGAAAGTATTCACATAATTAGAAGAAAACATGAAAGAAAGGTAGGAAAACACCAAAACCCCATTCAAAGTGACAGACAATTTAATGAATGACTATCTTGTAAAACCCGCTAGAGCCCAAAACATGATCTAGGATTTCATGGTAAATCTAACTATGGAAATGAAGACCCTTTATCATAACTCAATAGCACATGAGATCACCCTAGAGTCCTTTATTTATCACAAAATAATCTCTATTTTAGGATATCACGAAGTCTAGGTTTCCTACATAAGAGACAAAAGTCAATAAAAGGGCATATGATGAAATTCAAATTTGTTTCTCCCCATTATTTATTTTTTTCTTTTTGTAAACTAATAGAAAATTGAAAGGGAAGATGAAGAGTCTTGTAACTTATTCTTGTAGAATTCAAGAAGTCACAAGAAATTGTTAGTATTTAGGGATATAAACATAATAGAGCACCCATTTTGAAGTGGATCTTTAACTTTGTAATTTTGGAGGAAAACTATTTTTCACTGCAAGTAATATTGAGAAGCCATGACAGAGAGAATTGATGTGCTTATTTGTAGTCTTTTGTTGCAAACTTAGTCAAGTAAAAGTTAGTTGTTTTGAAGTGTTGTAAGAGTCTTCTTTTCATAACTATACTTTTAATTTATGGATGGATAGTCTTTTAATTTATTGGTGTTCTCTTTAAATGAATTGTTCTAAGATGATGAGTAGATTTACATGCGTGAATTAAAGTTGTGGACTTTTTCTTTTCATCCATTCATTTTTGTGTCTGTTAATGGTATTTGTCACCCCTTTCAACATCTTTCTGATGTAAGGATAAGTGCAGGTATTGATAACACTCTTAACTGTTAATGTGTTAACATTAATTATCCTAGCTAGGATAGGATAGAATAGGTTTATTTTAGCATTTCCATAGTTTACATCTGCATTTGATTCCATCATAAACCATCCACTGACCCTCATACTAGTAATTGCAGACATGACAAAATATACATGGGTCTCGTAATGAAAATGGTGTGAAGCTTAATTGGGACCTCATACTGGGGAGTACCCATGTCTGTTGAAGGAAA
>ML792996.1:0-35372 GCA_009831015.1 Picea engelmannii
ATCCAATGGAATAGGTCTCAAATAATGGTGAAACAATTTCCAGACTTTTTTTTTTTTTTTTTTTTTACACTTGCGGAGTTATACTTCGGTCTGAAGAATACTGCAATGATGAAATCCCCAAATGTTTAACCAGTAAGAAAAGTGTAGTGATTTGGCAACCCGAACACAGTTGCGCGGCAACAGATCTTGTCTGTTTTAATTTTTTTATGTTGCTGACCCCCAAGGGTTAGGTATTCAAGGGTTCTACAGAAAAGGGTTTTCCCTGTGTTATAGCTCTCTGATATACGTGCGAGGTCCAACAATAGTACTCGGCCCAATATCTTAGGGAACTAACTAAGGAGGATAGACCGTACCCTTAGCCGTACTACCCGACTACCCAAGTACTAGAGAGTATCTTCTTGAGTGCTATTCTCAGTGGCACTATTGAAGTCAGGTGGCCGATCGGTTTATCTAAAGAGGGCTTCAGGAAATTTAGGTTGATTCCATACACAGGTGTTGTCCGATGCGCTACCACTCGAAGGGGTACCAACAAGGGTTACAAGAGTGGCCAATAGATGTGCACTTAAGAACCACTTGTATTTTCTGTGTGTATGAATCCCTCAACCGTGGGTTTATGCGCGTAATGACAGATCTCTGTGGCTTAAAGACACTGGAATACGTCTCTACCCTGAAATTTTTTTCCCACAATTTCTGCCAAGGAAAGTGCTCTGATACCACTTGTAATATACCAGATATAAAAAGTATGCAGAACATAAAAAAAATGCTAGAAATGGCAGAATAATAGTAATATAACGAGCATAATATCCACAATAACACATAAATCATATAAGAACAACAACAAAAATAACACTTTGATTCAGAAAGCAATGTTCACGGGCCTCTTCGAGGGGGCAACCTCCAGTCGAGCAACGCTCTGTTACAATAATCTCCAAGCTAGGGTTTTCATGCCCTCGACCCTTATTTATACTAAACATGTCTATCAAGAGAAGCATCTAGAGGAAGATCCTTCTAGAAGCGAAAGCTTCTATTAGGTCTTCTTACATCTGCCTTATTCTATTTTATTGAAAGGCCTTATTAATATTGACCTTTATTACATCCGAATATATTGCTCTACTTATGGGCGGGTTAGGACCCTAACAAGATATCTCTTTATAATGTTTCAGAAAGAACAATATATTTTGATTGTAAACAGTCAGGACCATCGGCTTTATCTGTTTCCATGTCCCACACAACTTTGGCTATCTCTTCTTCAATTATCTCTTGGTTTAATTGGTTATACTTATATTCTGAAACAATATTTGGAATATTTTCAAGCATTGATTGTATGTCCTCGTTTGATCCTTCGTCATTTGGTTGTAGATACAGGGATTCAAAATGCTGAGAGCCTGCTTCCTTGACTTGATCAAAGGTGTCAAGTCGTTACCCATTGTTTGAATGGATAGAAGTGACTGTATCTTTTTTCCTCCTACTTTGTGCTTGTTTATGAAAAAAAGAAGTGTTGGAGTCTCTTGCTTTTAACCATAAACTTCTTGACTTCAATCTCCAGTGTTCCTCTGCTTTGTGCAAAGAGAGATGAAGTTGTTGATTGGCTTATTTTTCTTGATTCAGAAGAGAATCAGTGACTTCCTCTTATTCTAATAGTTGTCGTATGCCCAACATATTTTCATCTTTTACAAGTCTGTCTTGGTGCGTAAGGATGAAAGAATATTTCACCCAATATTTGAGGGAGAACTTAAATACCTTTATCTTTCTTTCCCAGATGAAGTTAGGTGACCTAGAGAAATGTGAGGACCACACTTGCTTGATGAGGGGGGCAATATGTGTATTTTCTATCCATAGGGGGTTAAAGTGGAAGGGAAGGGGGGAATAGTTATGAGGGTTGCTAAATATCAGAGAGATAGGATTATAATCGGAAGTGGCTGAGGGAAGAATGTGTGAGGAAATTTCTAGGGGGGAGAGGAGGAAATGGTTGTTGACGAGAAAGTGATCTAAAATAGCTTCTATATGACAGAGACCAGAGTGCCTATTATTCCAAGTAAATTTCCCTTTGGAAGGTTTCACATCCTATAAGTCCCAATCTGAGATGAGTTCCATTATGTTCTTAGAGAAAGGATCTATGAATTTACCACCTCCTTTTTTTTCACCTGAATTGAGATGGGTATTGAAATCCCAACCAATTATGCAAGAGGAAATATCGATAGAGTTTTTGAGTGCTAAGAGAGAGTTCCAGCAGGAGGTTTTGTCCGAGTAGGAATTGGGAATATATACGTTAACTACTAAAATAATATTATCGGAATCCTCATTTTTAAGAACTGTTAAAAGCAAATGTTGAGTATTCAGAGTTACCTCAAGATTCCATATATTCATCCCAAAGAATATCTATTCCACCGTAGGAACCCTGAGAGCTTACAACAATTCCACCACAAGTTTTGATTTTTTTTTTGTTGCTTCTAAAAAACTTGTCTCTTCCAATTTTGTCTCTTGGAGGAGTATTACAGAAGGTTTGGCAAGGGATTGGAGATCTTTTATGGCTTCAACTTTGGATTTATGTCCAAATCCCCTACAATCCTAGGAGAGGAGATTCATTGGGGGGTGGAGGAGGAATGACTTCCATAAACAATAGATTAAAGCCTTTGTTTCATCCTCTTCTTGTTGAGGTGTACATTGAGATTTATATAGATAGTTGCTTACCTTGGGATTTCTCTTTTGATGTCTCTTCTTCTCTAACTTCTTTGTTAGACTTGTGTCCGGATTTCTTGTGTTTTTCCGGGTGAATTTCCCCTTCTTCAATTTCTCAATTATGTTGAAATTCTGAAAGAGGTTCTTCCGGTTCTTGTAATTCCTCTTCTTGGGAGACATCATTGCAACTTTCCTCTTCTCTTGGTTCTTCAGATATTATTTCTAGAACAGGAGGAGAGGAGTGTGTCAAAGGCTCTGTGATGCAGGAGCATCCCTCACATCAAGCGAGCCAACGTGGAAAGCGAGAGACAGCTGGACAAGCTAGCGCAATTTCTTTTTGAATTTCACTTGGAAGTTGTTGTGCAATCTTAAATGTGTCATTTAAGATGAGGCACACTTGTGTATTGTAATGGACCTTGAGCGGATAAGCTCTCGTCCTTAGTAGATAGACGAAATTTAATATAGTTAATACTGGTAGATAGAAATTTAATTCTAGATTTGATAGCTTTAGAGTCCAAGAGGGAAAACGGATATAGACACCCTCCTTTGTACATTGTAACATTATCAATTATGAACATGAGAAGAGAATGCAGAGAATTGTATGAAGAACACCCATGTACAGATATTTGAATTAATAGAAAGATCTTTGATTCAAATTCATGGTTTTGTATTGTTTCTCTGTGTATTGATGATATGCTCATGGATGTTTACTTCCTGTTATACATTTGCTTTTATATGTTGTGTATGTGATTTCACGGTTGAATTGGAATCTGAGAGGAAGTGAGAATGAGTTTCAATTGTTTCTCTATTTGAGCAAGAATTTCTGCAAGGAGTGCAGTCGAATTGTCTGCAAGGAGTGCGTTGACAGAAGGCTCAAATAGTTAACTTTTGTTCTCATTCGCCCAAGAGTGAAAGTGGGTTGCAGGAGCTGTGCAAGGAGTGCGTAGGCTAGCTAAGTCTCATAGTTGAGATTCTGAGCAAGGGTATTGAAGATTGCTGCTACAAGAGTGCGCAGAGTCAAAAGACTTCAACACTTAGATAGGGTTGAAGATTTGCCGCAAGGAGTGCGTGCAGGAGTTTCGGAGAAAACTTAAAGTCGTGGGAAAAGCTCAGGAGGAATAGGTCTTTGAATTCACTAAAGGGAAAGTGCAGGGAAGCTACCGTGGAAAGTCTGAGAGAAGCGTCACAGGTTGGCAAGCAAGCGAACAAGTCTCATGGGGAGACACTTCTTCCTTTCGTAGAAATCATCAAAGGGAGAACAAACGGACGAAATATTTGGAGGATATTCCACGAAGTTCTGTGGGCCATTGGATCTTGCAGAGGTGCAAGGAGGTTACAGTGCAGGTGTGGAAGAGGTTCGAAGCTCAGGAGGGCAGGAGCCGTTGATCCGAGTCACGAGGACCGGTAAGATATACTCATGATATCGTATATCGGGAGTCGACGTAGAAGCTATTTGCTCTCGTGAGAAGCAAAGTCGTGAGGGAGCGAGATCGCGAGTTTCGGCATCTCGGGCATCAGGAGCCGACATGAAGGTCATTCGACCTCACGAGTATCGAAGTCACGAGTGGCGAGATCGCGAGTTTCGGCGTCTCAGGCATCGGGGGTTGGAAAACCGCGTGCTTGGTATCGCGAGGAGCGAAGTCGCGATAGAGCGAAGTTCTGATGGAGGGAAAAGGAAGTCAGCGTTGACTGACATATCGGGTCTCGGGGATTCGAGAGCCGAGGGATCAACCTTTGAACTCAATAAGTCACGAGTTCCGATTCCCCGATAATTCAAGAAAGGGGGATCACGAGAAGAAAACTCTGGGTGCAGATTTCCCGATAGGGAAATATAAGAACCTTGGAGTTCTTCGGGCCGATAGTGAAAGAAGATCCTGTGAGAGCGGGCGTGCTCCGAGGAGTGCGGCTGTGTCAGGTGTGGTATCAGAGCCACCCAGTGGAAGATGCCAGCTGGAAGACTGAAGCAAAAATACAGAAGCATGGACAGACCATGCAGGAGCTCATGGACAGGAGCCCATGAAAGTTTTCAAGCCGAGGAGTATGATGCAGGAGCATCCCTCACATCAAGCAAGCCAGCATGGAAAGCAAGAGACAGCTGGACAAGCCAGCGCAATTTCTTTTTGAATTTCACTTGGAAGTTGTTGCGCAATCTTAAATGTGTCATTTAAGATGAGGCGCACTTGTGTATTGTAATGGACCTTGAGCGGATAAGCTCTCGTCCTTAGTAGATAGACGACATTTAATATAGTTAATGCTGGTAGATAGGAATTTAATTCTAGATTTGATAGCTTTAGAGTCCAAGAGGGAAAACGGATATAGACACCCTCCTTTGTACATTGTAACATTATCAATTACGAATAGGAGAAGAGCATGCAGAGAATTGTATGAAGAACACCCATGTACATATATTTGAATTAATAGAAAGAGCTTTGATTCAAATTCATGGTTTTGTATTGTTTCTCTGTGTATTGATGATATGCTCATGGATGTTTACTTCCTGTTATACATTTGCTTTTATATGCTGTGTATGTGATTTCACGGTTGAATTGGAATATGAGAGGAAGTGAGAATGAGTTTCAATTGTTTCTCTGTTTGAGCAAGAATTCCTGCAAGGAGTGCAGTCGAATTGTCCGCAAGGAGTGCGTTGACAAAAGGCTCAAATAGTTAACTTTTGTCCTCATTCGCCCAAGAGTGAAAGTGGGTTGCAGGAGCCGTGCAAGGAGTGCGCAGGATAGCTAAGTCTCAGAGTTAAGATTCTGAGCAAGGGTATTGAAGACTGCTGCTGCAAGAGTGTGCAGAGTCGAAAGACTTCAACACTTAGACAGGGTTGAAGATTTGCCGCAAGGAGTACGTGCAGGAGTTCCAGAGAAAACTTAAAGTCATGGGAAAAGCTCAGGAGGAATAGGTCTTTGAATTCATTGAAGGGAAAGTGCAGGGAAGCTGCCATGGAAAGTCTGAGAGAAGCGTCGTAGGTTGGCAAGCAAGCGAACGAGTTTCGTGGGGAGACACTTCTTCCTTTCGTAGAAATCATCAAAGGGAGAATGGACGGACGAAATCTTTGGAGGAGATTCCATGAAGTTCTGTGGGTTGTTGGATCTTGCGGAGGCGCAAGGAGGTTACAGTGCAGGTGTGGAAGAGGTTTGAAGCTCAGGAGGGTAGGAGCCGTTGATCCGAGTCACGAGGACTGGTAAGATCTACTCGTGATATCGTATATCGGGAGTTGACGTAGAAGCTATTTTCTCTCGCGAGAAGCGAAGTCACGAGGGAGCGAGATCGCGAGTTTCGGCATCTCGGGCATCGGGAGCCGATGTGAAGGTCATTCGACCTCGCGAGTATAGAATTCGCGAGTGGCGAGATTGCGAGTTTCGGCGTCTCGGGCATCGGGGGTTGGAAAACCACGTGCTTGGTATCGCGAGGAGCGAAGTCGCGATAGAGCGAAGTTTCGATAGAGGGAAAAGGAAGTCAGCGTTGACTGACATATCGGGTCTCGGGGATTCGAGAGCCCAGGGATCGACCTTTGAACTCGAGAAGTCACGAGTTTCGATTCCCCGATAATTCAAGAAAGGGGGATCACGAGAAGAAAACTGTGGGTGCAGATTTCCCGATAGGGAAATAGAAGAACCTTGGAGTTCTTCGGGCCGATAGTGAAAGAAGATCCTGTGAGAGTGGGCGTGCTCCGAGGAGTTCGACTGCGTCACTCTAGTGTTTGATCAACAATAGGGGTTTACTTTGAAGAAGGTTCACCCAACATTTCAAAGGAGTTTCGAGAGGGAGAGGGGGGGATGAGGGAGGGGGGGTTAGGGGCATACTTCTTAGGAGGGATTTTTTTCAGAAGGAAGATGACAGGAAGGACCTGTTTTAGGGGTGTATCTAAAGGGACCAGGGGAATAAGTAACTCCTTTACTAGTATTATCTTTCTTCTTGACCTGCTGCCAACCTTATTGTTGTTGTGAGGCATCTGCTTCTTGTTCTTGTTTGTTAGTGGGATAAATTTTGGAAAAATGACCATATTCATGGCATGTATTACATTTGAACGAGAGTTGTTCGTAGTCCAACTTCTGAATATAGGTCCAATCGTCCAACCTCAGTTTGATTTCTTATGGGAGCCCTTTTTCCAGATCTACGTTCACACAGATCCTAGCACAAGAATACATGCTGGATTTGGGTTCATCTCTATCTATGAATTTTCCCAAGGTATCTCTGATACTTTTTAAAACTTCACCCCCCCAATAGTGGAAAGGAAGGTGAGGGAGGTAAACCTAGACTGGGACGACTGAGGGAATGTCATTCTCTAGATAGAAATATGGGGTCCATTTGTTTAAGTATAAACCTCTGGGACCCAAGAAATATGGACCATTATGGAAAATGAGATCTCTATCCTCTTTATGTTCAAAATAAAAAAATATAGAAGCCCTTACCATAGAAAAAATGATTCATGCGTTCCTGTATCAGAGGATGCTAGTTCCGCTCAATCCAAAGGTATATTTGAAGAGGAGACGACCATAAACACATGAATTGGTCGACGAGTTCTATTGAGGCGAAGGAGAGAGCTTTTCTTCATGCCTCTGCAAGGAATAACTACTTTTGGGATTTGATTCAACTTCTCCACGAACTAAGAATATGTACGGCAAGAGGGGGGGATTTCCAGAGATTCAACCAAAGTATTAAAGGCGATGAATTCATTTTCAAAGTATGGAGGATGGTTTGGATCAGGAGAGGCCATAGGGAGGGACGAGGTAGTGCAAAGGGAGACAAGGAGATATGGTTTCTGCAGAGGCAGTTTGTTCGATTTCAACTTGACAACTTATTAATAATTATTGTTAGTACATGCATACTATAAACCATTTCATTAAAGATTTGAATATTACCATGGATAAATATGTGTTGCAGTCAAATTTTTGTGTTATAGATATGGATGATGTGGATATTATTTTGGAATACCCTTGGATGGAATAAGTTGGTACAATTAATATTAATGTGCAAAAGAAGTTTTTGAAACTTTCGTACATGAAAAAATAAATTACATTGTATGATATTTCTATTATTAAATAGGAAGGGCCCAAAGAAGCACATGCAAAATTCCTTGTAGGGAAACAAACTATAGTACTTAAAAAAACATCATATGAAGAGTCCAAGGTTGAATCGAAAGAAGCTCCTACAAAAGAACTTGAAGAAAATCCCCAAGAAGGGCCTAAATAGGGAGAAGAAGCTAAGGAGATAAATGTCTCAAAGGAACCATGTGTTGAAGAGTTCAATAAAGACAAACCAATAGCTAAGGTTGTATAATTTCACTCATACCACTTAGAGAAACAATAATCATCAAGAGAAGGGCATGAGTGTCAACAAACTTACTATGGATCAACATGGAACTAGAGATGGAACTAGTATGGAGGAAAATGGAGGACTAAAAGAAATGCATGGAGATATTAGAGTAGAGCAGCAAAGACATGGATCCCAAGGAGAAGCCAAAATCAAGTTCGAGGAAAGGCCACAATTGGAACCCACATCCACATTTCACTAGGATGGATGGATGCTTGTGCATGGTACCATCTGACTACATTTCTCAATGGGTCATATTATATGGCTTCTTCCCATGTTTTGAGGATGAAACATGCCAAGGGGGATGGAATTTAATGTACCTAGGGAGTATAATATGGGGTACCTTAGACCTAGGGAGGCACCCAAGGGGATAATGAATGTAATTCCATAATAATGGAATAGGTCCACTATGTAATTAAAAGGAAATAATATAACAATAAGGCGTACTTGGCATAGACCCCTAGGAATACTCATGAGAAAGTATAAATACACATGAGTATCATTGTGTTGGAGAGGTGTTGGATTATTTGTATTGTAGCAAGCATGGCTTGCAAAGTGATTCCTTCCATAAGGAGTATTTGATGGTGTTATCCTACCTAAGGGGTTTTTCTCTCTATATTCTTATGTTGTTCATGGTGAATGCTTTGGTATCTTAATTGTTTAAGGGATTGTCTATGGAATTTTATCGTTTATTCTCTTATATATCTATCAAGGTTTACTAGAACTATTTATCCTTATGGTTGCCATCGTCATGTTGAATCCTATTGGTTTTTTTTTAAAGTTGATGTTGATAACACATTTTTTGTTTTGAGACCCATTTTTGACCTCTAAATTTCTCTAATTTTCCTACACTTATTCTTTGAGGATCACATTAGTCTTCATATACAATATAAGCAACAATAATCAAAACGAAAAATTACTCTTATATCAAACATATATCACATTTCAACTTGAATGATCTAAATTATATATAATTAGATAAGCATTAGTCATATTGGTCATAAAAAAACATGAATGTTTCTCATGAATATCTTGGCTTAGGGGCAAGAATGTATTGGCTATAGTTGTAGAATGGGCCATAAAATATACAAATTGGTGGCCCATTAGTATGGTCTATATTAAGGTCATAGTTTATACCATAGTTTAGGGTCAAACACTTTGTGCACACACACACACTTCATTTAGTAACAATGACATGTTTTTTGTTTTTTCGGTACCATGTCCAATTGTAAATAGAGGTGGAGGCAACCAATCACAATGAAACAAAAAATTCATCATCAACCACAACCATAAAATATAACCATTTCATATATAATCCAAAAAAAATAATTTTGTTGGCGTTTTGTACCATTTCAAAGTAAAACACAACTATGTATAACCATCAAAACAAATAACCAAATTGCACCCACATCATCATGAAATAATCGTAACCATAATCCATATGAAAGATAGAGTTCCTTAAAAAAATGTGAACATGCCACTATGATAAATAGAGCTAGAATAACCATAACACCCTTATTACTTGAGTGAAACACTAACATGGTGGGCCTTAATAGCCTATCTAGGATATTGTTGAAGAGAGAGTTAAACAATGATTGTGTCAAGTGGTTAGGGTGATAGTCTAGAATTGATCAACTTATACATTTGGTGTAATACTTTGTGATCATAGGCATGTTGACCAAAAAAAGGTTTAACATTTGGAAAATCCACTTGGGCATGTTGCTTTCAGTGAGGTGGGAATATTTAGATGTCTAATTTTAGTACTATACGAGTTGAGTTAGGATGTGGGAAAAAACATCATAACATGGCTTGAGATCTCTTTAGACCACAAAAAAACAAGAGAAGATAATCCTCATTCATATTTAGCTCTAAAAATGCATAGTATAAATAGAATGATGGCTAGAGTTCAACATTCAGGATGAAGAAAGAGGATGACAAAAAGAAAACTTGGGCAACCCAACAATGCTTTTTTCAGCAAGAAAAATTTACCTCGATGAAGCATTAGGAACTTCCTCACACATTTGTGAATATTTTGCATGGGAAATCCCTGCCACAAAATAACCAATAATAACCATGTGAATGTTATCCGAATTAGACCTTATTGTTGGGAGTTGTTTGCATAGATTGTTGGGTGTTTTTTGCATATATGGAATTTAAAAAAATGAAACCTACAATCAACTAAAAATGAAACTAAAAAGGAGAAAATAGAGAAAGGCTAAACAATGATAAAGTGAAAACTGAAAATTGGAACTACAAAAGTAAATTTGAAAGTGAAAAACAAAAAAGCATGAGAAGTCTAACCTAAACATAAAT
This sequence comes from Picea engelmannii, assembly GCA_009831015.1. NCBI lineage: Eukaryota > Viridiplantae > Streptophyta > Pinopsida > Pinales > Pinaceae > Picea > Picea engelmannii. Next base: position 10,312 of record ML792996.1, read on the forward strand.
AAAACATTTTTTTCCTTTTTAAGTTTATTCAAGAGAGTAATAAGGCTCAAGGGACAACCCATTAACTGTGTGAGAAAAAAGTCTCTTTTGAATTTCCTTTACTCCGGAAACATTGTTTTTGAGATTTTGGGTGATTGTAAAAGGAACAAGCCACAATTTCTAAAATTTGGTGTGCTTTCCTTCATATTGATGAGTAGAGTCCCAAAGTAAGACCCACTATCCAACTCTAGAAGATTTATTTCCTCCTTCTTATCATGATATTTCTTGAAAATTCCTTGGCATTTTTGTAAATTTCGTGATGCAAAATTTCTTTGTCTTCCAAAGATAATAATGCATTGAACCTTTGAGCTATTAGATTGGTGTCCAAATCCTCTATTTGAAAATCTAAGTGGTAAGTTGTTTAATCCAGTTCTGCATGCATAATGGTTTCTTATCCATAAACTAGTCTAAAAGGTGTTTCCCCCATACTAATCTTTGTTATGTTTGATCTACGTGTAAAGAATAAATGAGTTGCAAATGCCATTCTCAAGGATTATAATCAATGACATGCTTAATAATTCTAATCATATTTTTCTTCATGGATTCAACAAGATTGTGAATAATAGGGAGATGAGGTGGAGAATATTATATTGTGTAGCTCACACAACCTCAACACCTCAACTGACACGAAAGCACCACCATTGTCACTAATAATATCAAGAGGCAAACTAAAGTGAGAAAATATGTTTTCCTCCATAAAGGAAACAACTTAGTTTTCCTTGATAGTCTAAGTGAGACAACTTCAACCCATCTAGTAAAATAATCAGTGGTAGTGAGTATAAAAACATGACCAACTAAAGAAGGACAATTAATAGGACCAATGAAATCTAAACCCCACTTCAAAAAAATAAAATATGTAGTGATGAGATTCATAGGCATGCCATTTTTTTCCTTTCCTATAGATCGTTGGCAACAATCACAAGTTTTAACAAACATAAAAAAGTCATGGAACAAGCCTAACCAATAGAAACCATAGCATGGGATTTTATGAGCAATGTCTTTGGCTGCAAAGTGCCCACCACTATGAAACTACATATGATAGCCATCATGAAACTTCTCAATAATTTGTTTGTTTTGGTGTAACATCCCGCTCTTGTGAGCACTGAGCAAACATATTCTTGAGGACACTTGCGTGCAAGTGATCCGGTTCATTATATGATTGGTTGTTTTGATTATGATTGTGAGATGTTGAGGATATGATGATATGTTGTTTTTGCTGTATTTACATCGACATGTGCTATTGACTGGGTTCTCTTGAGTGTGCAGGACTCTAGACGTTAGAGGATGCCGATGGCATCGATGGATCTTCTTGGACTCTGGGTCGAGTCAGGGAGTGGACTGTTGTGGTTTGAATGTGTTTGATATTACAGATGTGACATATGACTACATATTATGATGTTGATTGTTATAGCTGACATGTTTCATTGATGATGCATGCTGACGATAGCTTGCCAACCAGACTCACATTTGGAGTAAAGGGGTCACACATGACAACTAAAGACATTGAGGGAGAGGTGTGGCAACAACCCTGCCACAACCTACTAGCACTCCCGTTGTGGCTCGAACTGTAGGTTAACGATTACCTAGTTCGATAAGACCCACGATGTCATGAGGGAAGACTGAGACATTCGCTCACGATGATTCTAAGGGGCATGCAATAAGGTAGGGTCCTTATTCCTTAAAGGCCCTTAGTCTCCCACAAGATCACCTGACATAGTATTGACTCCAGGGGTTTGACATCTACCAATTCAGTCAAGAGGTGAGTGGCACCCTTGCAGCACGTAGTACGTCTTGAAGGGCACATCGCGTAGATAAAACATAAAGAGGCGAGTGGCACCCTTGGAGCACATAGTGCGTCTTGAAGGGCATGCCACGGTTTTAACTTGGGTAGGTTAATAAATCTAGTACCTAGAAAAATATGCCTCCTTAGGACCTGGTCGGCCTTAAAATAGATGATGGTATGAGTAAAGTTTAATAACCAATTGTTCCCTTAAAAACTGTTGCCCAACCTAGTGAAATTAAAACCTAGGTCTAAGTAGAACATGTGAACAAAGAAAAACTAAATAGACATGTAAAAAGAAGCGGGTAAAGAAAATTCAAACTTTATTTATTAAAGTAAAAATTATAATGGAGGATTAAATTATTAAAAGGGTAAATGGTTGTTTTTGTCTAAACTTGCTAATTCTGAACTTCGTTTAAAAAAAAAAGGGAAACTTAAAGAAAAAGGAGAATGTCTAACTTAGTACAAAATCTAGCCTTTGGAACTTTCTATTTGTGAACTCAACTAGGCTTTAAGTAAGGCGTAATTCATTTAAGAAATGTAAGGGAATAAAGGGACACCGAGGAGTGTTTTTAGAAATGCTTTTAGGTGGGTGAGGGAAATAAACAAATTTAATTAATTAATAAATTGATTTTCTGGTGCAACTAAGGGATCAGATGACGTGTACGGGGGAGGTTTGTCATAATTAAATTTAATGAAAAGAATCTAATGAGGGTTTGGGGAAACTAATCACTAGAAAACTGTATAAAAAGGATGACGAAGGATGAGTATGAATCACGTCTGGTTTGTGTAAGGTTACGCTGCCGGAATTTTATCTTGACTGAATTTATTTTATGGGAATTGGGATACCCAGTTCAGGTAACGATTGGTAGCTTGACCTTGCGAGGCGAGCTAGGAGCTAGCATTCTCTGGTATTGTGTGCATGGCCCCTTTGTGGCTCGGGAGGATTAGGGGGAAGAAGAGTAACCCTAGCGTTGGCTGGGAGGCATCGATGAGGTCTCAGCGATTAGCAAGCAAGAGCTGGATAGAGCGCAAATGCGGGACAATGAATATGGGTTCTTCATCTTCGGTGATGGTACGCATGTGTAATTGAATTGTAAATTATTTTTATATTCTTGTATATGAATACCAATTTATGTTTAATGCATGATATATCCTCACACGATAGTTGGTGAATCCAGAGGAGATTGCTTTCTTAAAAAATGTTCAGATTGTTTACTTAAAAAATGTTCAGATCGTTTACTTCAAAAGTTCAGCTTGTTGCTTCAAGGATCAGATTGTTGGGTTCCAAAATGTTCAGTTTTTAAGAAGAAAATTATAGTTATATAGTCACTTATTTGCACAGAAAGTTATTCGTCAAATTGTAATTTATAATGAGAGACAATCTGTGGGAAATTTGTGTTACAATTATATATTCTTGAACTTTAAATTCAGATGTAAACAAAGTGTAAATTAAGTACCTAGAACTTGTTTTTACTGAGATGTTCACCGAAGGTTAATCAATAAGATGCAATGTAAATGACTATGGGTGAACCTTTCGTTTGAGTATTCATCGCAGTTTAAGTTTGAATCGATGAAACCCATTGATGTTAGATAGGGTGTGTCAAATCTTGATGAAGGTATGATTTAATATATTCTAAGTGTTGTTTGGTAGCACACGCAACACATTCACGCCCCACAGTTAACAGATTTGCACGGTTTATTTGTAAAATTTTAACAGATTCCCCTTTATGTCCATTGAATATCCATAGTTCCTTGCGATTACCCAAGTTCAGATTTACTTGGTGTCTTGCAATGACCCTTTTATGGATGTCGGTAGTGAATTTTGATCGTAGGAGACACTCTTCGATTGGGTTCAGTAGATCCCTCGCACCACTCCTCTTAATCCTAGTTACACGCTATTATCACAGTCTTTTCCCACAACCTTCTCCCTCCGAATTCCTTCCCTCTTGATGCGTGTTGGGATGGATTCCCACAGTATTCTACTTACACATGTTCACCTTCCGGTTTCACTTGGATCTTCTTTATCCCCCTGGGGATTTTTGGCTGAGAGAATCGTCAATCTCTGTGTCTATTTCAATTTTCGTGGGAGGTTGTGTTTTCCTCCTGTTTCTTAGTGTTCTAGACTTAAATCCGACTGACCGTTTGAGATTTAACGCCCTAGTTTACCTGTGCGTGGGATCTGCCAGTTAGAAGATTTGGCGTAGGATCTCGTAGCTTTTAAATTCGGCGGATGGGATGAACCTTCGTTTATTTATTTATTCCTTTTAATCTAGTTCCTTCGCCGTCCAGTTGCTGAGATATTTCAGTCCCCCCTACATTTCGAGTTTCACTCAATTAAATTATCCTAACGCGTGCCTCTCCAGTTGTGATTTGACCTAAAATAATAAGTGGAGTTGATGCTAGCAACACCCCGTATCTCATAATTTTTAGTGGATCGTATCCAGTCCCCTCTTTCTTAACTCAAAATATAAATTCGTTGCCTTTATTGTTGAGAAGAGAAGTGGTGGAAGGTATTTGGTTATTTCAATTCGGTGGCGAATCTAAAATTGCTAGAAATTAAATTCAGTGGTAAATATTAAGAGAGATTGTAATTTAGAGGATTTTTTTTTTTATTTCAAATTGATTTCCTTCTAGTTAAGTTCCTTTAGTTACTTTTAAAAAGGGATGATTTATAATTCATAATGGTAAAGGGGTTGACTTCTAGTGGTGCTTTTATCCTTGAACAATAGATCCAATAGGACCATACATTATATTTTTATTCAACTTACAATCAATAATAATGGCTTTAAGAAAATAAATGCTCATGGGGTCACTTGGTTATTAAAGGTTCTCTTGGTGATCTAGTTTAGTGAGTGATAGGGTTTAATTATAATAATGGTCTTAATAAATATTTCTTTTAATGATATCATCTTTATCAATTTAGGTTAATCATTTAGAAGAGGTTGTAAGGTGATTTGCGCATTTAATGGTAATGTTCCTGGTTACCCGGCGTAGATGATTAGCTTGATCTTAGTAGGGCGCTTCCTTTTGATTCCTTGAAGATTTTGACCTTATGCACAATGAGTTTTATGACATGCTTGTGGTTTAGAGATGGTTTATGTGTACACTGTAGTTTACCCTTGCATGGTCAACATGTGGTTGTATGACCTCGTAATCATCGCGCGCATTGATCGACAAGTGAACTTGTTCTCCCAACATGAGATCTTGCATTACATGATTAATGATGTCGTCTGTTTATTTATTGAATGATTTAATCGCACACCATGGAATTTATGTGATCTATGATTGTGTTTACTATAATGTTTGTGTCTGTATGTACGTTGATATGTTCTTTAGCTCATCCATTTAATTATTGTCAGCGTCAATGCTCGTAAATTGCATCAAGCCTTGGTGCGCTTTTACTCTATGCTTTTCATGTGTATGCTACTGGTGTCGTCCTCGGTTGATGTCGTCAAGTTGAGTTGATGTGATTATTTTATTTCCTGTTGTACATCGTATGCGTCGTAATGGTTGGGATCCTTATAGTAAAGTTGTACTTTTTTTGTAACGTAATGTGATTGTCTCTCTCTCGTCGGGAGGGTTCTAGCTACTTGTGTCGTTAAAGTTGTTACGTTTGGATTGATTGATGTTGTTTTAGCTTATTAGGAATGGTCTTGCTTGTGATGGGAGGGATGTAGACACCTCCTTGTTCCTCAAAACAATCACCAACCTTGAGACCTTAAATGGTCAAAATCGATGGGAACTTGGGCTTGGGCATTGCTTATGTGTCCTGGAGGTCCTAAACTTGCAGGGTAGGATGGGCGGGTAGTCATTTTATTTTTGTTTGATTGATTTTCGTATGTTGCACCCAGTTGCATGATGTGCTAGTATGCTAGGTCATTATGTTGTCTGTTGCCTAAATTGCGTGTGTTGTGTTCGTCGTTGGGTTGCGTTCTTTGACTGTTGTCATTGTTACTTCCTACTTTAGAAAAAAAAAATGCACTTGTTATGCGCCGAATGTTGTCGTAACGACGGGGGTCATTACAATTGGGTCTTCCCTACACACCTAAGGAGCATACCATTGTAATTCTTGTGAAATACACAATTTTTTAGCAAGACAAACTTGGTAAATTCCAACCTTAGCCTCATATTTTCATTAGCCTACAGATGAGGAAATTGTTGATTTTGCAAATAATATTGGATATCTTTGTACCATGGACCAAAAATTACATCAAAATCAATATCAAAACATTCCAACTAAAAAAAACAGATAAAGCATAATAATATTCAAGCATTTTTGAAAGTTTTTTCGCGGAATTTTCAGGCAACAAAAGGGATAATTCCATTCACAAATAGCCTTAGCAATGGAAGTATTTAGATCAAATTCCTGAATCTCTTCTAACCATTTTGTTAGCTTACCTTGCAAATAGGTTTGGGACAACAAACATTTAACAACTATCAATGACACTTTTCTACAACATGTTTGCCTAAAACATAATGCTTGAACTTATTTAGAGAAATGATAAGTGCAAAAGCATGCTTTTCAATCATATAGTATTTTACCTCATTTTCATTCAAACTTTGGCCCATGTAAGACATTTAATTTTTAACATTTTCAACATCTAATTACACCAGAATGGTTGAAACAACCTCTTTGTAGCATTTCTATAGATTTGAAACTCTGTAGAGTTTTTTTTATTTAGCTGGGACTAGGGTAGACATGAGGGAAATCTTAGTTATCTGGAATGATTTCTGAGTTTCCTTATCCCAGTAGAAAATAACATACTTTGTTAAAAGTTTGGGGATAGGTTTGATAATTTCAGCAAACCTAGGTACAAATCTATGCATGAAATTGATTTTACCCAAAAAAAATTGAATGGATTTCTTACANGGGGGGGGGGGTAGTATCTAGATTGTAGAAACTCTTTCAGGAACAATAAGCACACTTTCCTTGGAGATGATGTGTCTTGTCACCTTGCCTTCAATGACACCAAAGGTAGATTTGTTAGGATTTAAGGATATCCAATTTTTCTAATTCTAAGAAAGACCTGTCTCAAATGGTCAAAGTGATGTCTACACTTTCTAGAATGGACTTCCAAATCATCAAGAAAAACATAAATAATAGTACCAATTAAATCATTGAAGGAAATGTGCATGGCACACTGAAAGGTAGCACCTAAATTAATCAACCCATAGGGAATTTTGTAATAATAAAAAGTGACCCTGCTCATTGTAAAGGTGGACATATTGCGGTCTTTTGGATTCACATGAATTTGATTGTACCTAAAAAAAAAAATCAAGAAGAGACATCATCTTAGAACCAAAAACTTGTTCTAAAATAATATCCTAGATTAAAGGAAAATTATCCTTGATGCTTGCTTGGTTTAGAACTATAAGTCTAAAAAACATCAAATGTCATCATTCATTTTTTGAACTGGAACTAGATTGGCGACCCACTTTGAGTAGTGAACATGAAAAATGACATTGGATTCTAGAATTTTGTCCAATTATTTTCTTATTATAACATCTAAATTAGGATTAATAGGATATTTACTTTACCTTATTGGCTTGTCTCCCTTTTCAAGGGGTATGATGTGTTGTATAATGTCAAAGTCAAAGCCACACAAGTATTTCTAACACCACCCAAATATGTATCGAAATTCTTTGAAAAGGGATAAGAACTTGGCCTTCTCTTCTTCAGTGCATTGGGCTCTGAAATATACAATTTTGGGATCATCTTTTGAGCCAATATTAATAGGGATAGTCTCCTCAACCTTACACTTGGAATATTTATTTCTTTGGATGGAAATATTTGAGGCATCATTGGCTGAAAAGATATTCTCTAAATGAATAAGGCCCTTGGGATAACTATTACATTTCAGATTTATTATGTTGGAACAATTAGGCACTTCATCCTCTTGATCTGCCAAAAAAAAAAAAATATCGTCATTATTATAACATTTGCTAAGATTAATCATTTTCAGTCACATAAGGATGATAAAGGGAGACTATATCACAATAAATTCTATCCTTGCAACATTGTTTACTAGCTTTAGAAGAATAAATGACCAATATATCAATTACAAAATTTAATTCACTTCTAATGTAAGTCAAATTAAAAGAGAGAATTTGACTCATCCATTAATCTATTATTTGAATATAATGCTTAAAGATTTTCTTGGGGGATGTAGATTTTTTTTACCATATTTATAATTAATTTAAAATATCCAAAGGAATGAAGGAGCTTGCAACCTAGTTGCAAGGATAGCTCCAGACCTAAGTAGAGAGATTTGAATTCAACAATATTATTAGTGCATGAAAAATTTAGATGAAAAGAGAAAGAATATGCCTTCCTTGATGGAGACTACATCATAATACTAGCACCATTACCTTCACAACAAGAGGCTCCATCAAATTGTAAGCATGAAACCTAATCTTTCTTAGAATTTGTTTGAGCAGCCAAAGTTCTTCCTCTTCTGTGAAGATAGAATACATGCCCATTCTTGTTTCAATCTAATCAACATCAAAATTTGGAACATTTCAATACAAGGGACTATTATGGGTTCCATTTGAATAATGGTATTCTTTAAATAATGGGGAATGATCATGTGAGATCCATTTAGGATGAGATAACCACCAGTCAAGTGTTTCCATTCACATCCCAAAATTATGGAATAAGTACCCAGTTCCATATCGACCACCAAAAAATTACACATAGTACAAAATTTTGGGTGTTCGTACACATGGTCATGTTGAGGCATTTAATATGTCTTATGGTTGATCGAACCTTTTTATTGAATACAAACAATTTTTTTTGTTCACTAGTACAAGGAAAACCAAGCTATTCCATCACAATTTTAGGCATGATGTTAAGACAAGCACCTCCATCAATCATACAATCATGAGCAATTTTAACTATAATTTTTATTGAAACATAAAATGGAGGGTATTTAGTCTCAATACGGGCACTTGTGGCTATTCCCACCTCATCTTCTTAAGTTTCCATATCTAAGGCAATGGCATTAACACCCTGCTTTTCTATTGATAATTGTTTTGCAAGTTGACCAAATGAGGGAGAAAGGGACTTATTCAAGTTTTTCTATTGTTCAAGTGCACACAAGACATCTAAAAAGATAATATTGTCTTTGAAAGAAGCCAAATCATTAGTGACATTGTAAGGAAAATAATTCTACAGTAATACAATAGTATTTTGAGACAAAACAATATTATTTTGAGGTTGGGAATCTTGTACATGTCGTTGTTCTAGATTTGGAACAAGGGTCGATTTAGTATTTTTCCTTGTTCTATTAATTCCATTATTTCCTACACTAAAATTCCACACAAATTTAGGTCTGAACTGGTTTTGGATAATTAGGATTCAAGTTAAGGTATAAAAGACATCATTTATTTGCTCTTCCTGCTATGTGATAACTATAGTTGGAAACAATTTATTTTCTTTTGTCCATTCTTTAACTATTAAAAATTTCTCAAATTCCATGAATGATAGGTCATGGAGGTTTTAATCTATACATGGTTAGGCCTAGTTAGCGTTTGCAAGGGAGGAGTTCCAAGAGGCCCATGATCCACTATCAACCTGCATTGAAATGAAATCATCTTATTGTTCATGTATTGGAAAATTTGCAACATATTATACATGTTTATTTGTTTATTTAAATTATCAAAGAACAAACCACTCCTAAGTTCTACTCTTCAAACCCCAAGAAGGGTTGTAATGTTTACCCTAAACAATGCACATCCTTTTTTCCAAATCTATTTCAATGTGTAGAAGGCAAATTGTTATAATAATTCACCAACGTTGTTTCTTGAGTTGAGTGGATAACCTAAGGAATTTTGTTGAACAACTAAATAAATTTAAAGTTAAAATCCTTAATGGACTCATTACTTTTGAAAGAAAAGTTATTAAAACTTCTTATATATTGAATGAGTTTTTCAATATGGGCAAAGGTTGATTTAAACTGGTAAACCAATTTGAACCATATTGATAGGATTGTATCGGGAAGATCAAAAAATCATTAGCCACTTTACATTCCCCCCCAAAAAAAAAACTCATGCACATTTCATTGCATGAGCGTCAATATTATCACATGCATTTGAGAAGACAATCAAATGATCATTGGAAATAGTAGTGCCATTGTTGGAAAACTTGGGCAAGTGATCTTTAAATTTAGATAAGGTATTAATATTTAGCACAATATTCAAAGGAGAAGATGCATGCCATGTGGTAGCATCAATATCCACCTCATACTAAAAAATGCTTGGTTTCTTAATCACCTTCTGAGGATTATTTGGCATGAGAATAGGATTGAACTAACTAAACATACCGCCGATAGTTGTAGAGCCAGAAGATGAAGCAATGGTAGACCTAGAGGTTGACTGACTATTAGATGGGGAAGTAATGTTTGTTGCTAAATATATTTTGGACCCTAAAATATAATCAACCAAAAGCTTCTTAAACTATTCTAAAATATATTTTCTTGGTCAGAACTCAATAATAGGCTCAAACTTGGGACATTCTCCTTAAATTCTTAAGGATTTCCTCTAAGGAGTGAAAATGCACCAGAATCACATATCAATGGAAAACTAAAAGACACTAAGGACTTTAATCCTTAGTATGGGTTCCATTTACATAGATGGTGAAATTAACATGTTCACAACAATATACAAAATTTCCTTGTAGAGATATCAAGGGGAAAATTGGGATTGTAGCCTGAATTAGCTTTAAGCCCTAAAATCACTAACTACAATATTAGGTTAGTGTTGAACAAAATTGGTCACCCCTATTTTCCTGCTCCTGGAATTAAAAAGAATAAAAAAATAACATCAACAGATAATAATTATTAACAATAACAATTTCATTATGTAGCCCTTAGTCTCATCTTTGCCATGCATTTTTCAGATTCAAAATATGAGTTTGTATGCTCAAGATATCCATGTTTGTGTTTAAGCAACAAAAGGTGTTTCTTCCATGTGGAGCCATGACCAACTCTTGGAACCATGCCATGTTCGAGTTTTTAGATCCATGTTCATAATGATCTTGGAAATTCTCTTTCCAACACTTAGAATTGTTTCTCCCTCCCTTCCCATGTCCTTATACCTCCAAGAGTTCATATGCTCAATATATCCAGGTTTGTATTTAAGCGACAAAGGGCATTTCTTCCATGTGGAACCATGACCAACTCTTGGAACCATGCCATGTTTGATTTTTCAGAGCCATGTTCGTAATCTTGGAACTTCTCTTTCCAACACTTATAATTATTTCTCCCTCCCCTCCCATCTCCTTATACCTACATATTACCTCTTCCATACTTAGTCTCATTTTCGAGATTCTCTATACTTCATACTCTTTTCTTGTTTCCCATACTTAGTTTTTTTTAATATTTTCTCCTCATCTCTCCACTACTCTACACTCCTATGATCCCACACTTATAGATTTTATTTAACTTCACCCCTTATCACTCCACTTCCCTTACCCACCCCCTAACTCCTTATTTAAATTCAATTGATACTTAAATTATTTTATGATGATGGCTTGGTGGACCTGCCACACTTGTACACTTCCTCACCTCTCTTATTCCCCAACTCGCAAATCTAACTCTCTCCTTATCCCTCCCCCTTACCTCTCCACTCACCTTACCCTATCCATACGTCTTACCATACTTAATACCCTCAACCAATGAGATTTCTCCATGTATTGACTACATATGACAACAAATGGTATCGAGACACTTGGAAATCACTCATTTGTTGATATGGAAACTCTATTAACTAATCAAATGGTGACACATGAAATCGTATGAATGGTGACACATGGAAACCTATGACATACAATTGGATTCTGACATATAGGCGATGAATCGACGATCATTGGGCTTGACTACATATGAAAAAGAATGGTACCGAGACATTTGGAAATCACTCATTTTCTGATATGGAAAATATATCAACTAATCAAATGGTGACACATGACATCATATGAATGGTGACACATGGAAACCTATGACATCCAACTGGATTCTGACACATAGGCGATGACTCAACAATCACTGGGCATAGGTTGAGGATTGTTGGTTGTGGAGCCTGATTTTCGAGGGGGCTCATCCCCCCAACTAGGAGGGTATGGGGGCCAATGGGGGTTTGGGGGTGAAGCCCCTGAAGGAAAAATTTCCTTGTAAATGTATATTGTAATTTCATAGTCAATCTTGAATGTTCATAATTAAGTCACATATCTGACAATAGAGATTATGTTAAGGTTTTTTTCCCTAGAAGGAAACCCTCTTTTATGAGGGAATTGTATTGTGGTTGTGTATTATTGCGAATATTGTATTCTGAGAGAGGAGACCGTGAGAGAAATAAGAGGAAGTTACAACAGGTGTGTTGTAGGTTATATCCCTTCATTTTGTTGGATAATAAAAAGGAAGGACCTGACAATTTATCTGGTGGTCGTAGCCCACACTGGGTGAACAAGGTATATCTGTGTCTCTATTGTATTGTGTATATTTTGTGTTTTATTTCCACATTTGTTTTATCTTATTGCTCCACGATCCTGTTTTTCTAACAACTAGTATAAGAGTGAAAGGTAACTCATAGGAAAGAAAGAGGGTTCCTAGTTCGAGTGGGAGAAATGGCGGAATATGGAAAGTTTAGGGTCAAGAAATTTAACGACCAAAACTACCAGTTATGGAAGATGAAAATTGAAGATTATTTATATCAAAATGATCTATTCCTACCATTGGGTGGAATATCAAAGAAGTCGATGACCGTGAAGGATGAAGAATGGGAGGTTCTTGACAGAAAGGCACTAGAAACAATACGTCTAAGCCTAACAACGTTGGTGGCTTTCAATATTTTAAAAGAAAATACAATAAAGGAGCTCATGGATGCATTGGCTAAACTGTATGAAAAACCATTGACGTCCAATAAGGTATTTCTAATGAAGATATTATTTAATATGAATATTTTAGAAGGTGGGTCTGTTGCCGATCATTTAAATTAATTTAATGTGATTACTAATCAGTTAAGTTCTGTAAAATTGGACTTTGATGATGAGGTTAGGGCTCTTCTAATCCTGTGTTCATTGCCAAAAAGTTGGAATGGCTTGGTCATGGTTGTAAGTAACTATGTCTTTGGTTCAAACACTCTAAAATTTGATGATGTTGTTGGTGTTATCCTTAGCGAGCAAATGTGACAGAAAGAAAATATGATACATCAGGTAATGCGTTGACTATGGAGAACATAGGAATACAAAAGGATAGATGAAATGGATCAAGGAACATGGGAATTACAGGAAGGGCAGATCCAAATCCAGACTGGGAAAGATAGAGTGTTGGAATTGTGGAAGAAAGGACATCCGAAGAAATACTTCAGAGCTCCAAAGAAACAAAGAGATGGAAAACAAGAGAAAAATCAAGAAGAAAATGTAACTTGGGTTTACTGCATTAAAAAAAAAATATGATGTTTTTGATACTTTTAAGAAATGGAAAGCTTTGGTTGACAATGAGACATGAAAAGGGTTGAAGTTTCTTAGATCAGACAATGGAGGTGAATATTGTATCAAGGCATTTGATGATTATTGTTCATACCATGGGATTCACAGAGAGAATAAAATTTTAGGAACACTACAAGAAAACGTTGTGTCGGAAAGGATGAACTGGACAATCATGGAGCGTGCAAGGAGTATGAGATTACATGCAGGGTTTCCCTTACAGTTTTAAGTAGATGCTGTATATATTGTTGTTTACTTGATAAACACAGGACCTTCAATTTCTTTGGATGGTGGCATTCCAGAGGAGGCATGGATAGGTAAAAAGGTAAACTATTCATTTCTGAAGACTTTCGATTGTGAAGCATTTGTCCATATTGATAAAGAAAATAGAACAAAGCTTGAAACAAAATCCAAGAAGTGTACCTTTATTGGATATGGTGTTAATGATTTTGGTTATCGCTTATGGGATTATGAAAATCACAAAATAATTAGGAGTAGAGTTATCATATTGAATGAGAAGGTCATGTACAAAGATTAGTTGCATGGAAAGAAACAAGAAAAATAAAAAACAGAATACACAGTGCTTGATGAGATCACTGAAAAAGAAATTCCAAAGGTACCAAAAAATCAAAATGTACAACAACAAGAGTAACAAGTACCTAAAACTCCTGCAACTGTTGTTAGAAGATATACCAGGTTAATTATACCCCTTGAAAGATACTCTCCTTCATTATATTATTTATTGTTGATTGATTCTGATGAATCATAAAGTTATGAAGAGGTAATGCAGGTAGAAACTTAAAGGAAGTCGGGGAAAGGCATGAAAGAGGAAATGGATTCATTTGTAAATAACCAGGCTTGGGACTTGGTTCGGTTTCTTGCAGAAAAAAGAGCATCATAGAATAAATGGGTTTACATGTTGAAGGAAGAAGATGGAGGAAAAAAGCGGTACAAGACCAGACTTGTTGTAAATGGATTTGCATAAAAGAAATGTACATATTTTGATGAAATATTTTCTCATGTTGTTAAAATGACTGCAATTATGACTATTTTAAGTCTTGTGGCAGTAGAAGATTTGCATCTTGAACAGTTAGATGTAAAAACAACTTTTATCCATGGGGATTTGATGAAGAGATTTGTATGCAGTAGCCACAAGGGTATGAGGTCAAAGGGAAGGAAAATTTGGTATGTAGGTTGAATAAGAGATTGTATGGCATAAAGAAAGCTCCAAGACAGTGGTATTTGAAGTATGACAGGTTTATGAAAGAATGAGGTTATAATATATGTCATTCTGATCACTGTGTTCATTTTAAAAGGCTAGAAAATGGAAGTTATATTATCTTGCTATTGTATGTAGATGACATGTTTGTTGCATGGTCTAATATGCATGATATTAATGTTCTCAAGAAAAAATTAGCTAATTCATTTGTGATGAAGGATTTGGGTGTTGCAAAGAAAATCCCTGGTATGAAAATAACAAGAGATAAGAAAAATCACAGATTGACATTATCTCAGGGTGAGTACATAGAGAAGGTGTTGGAAAGGTTTAGAATGTTGAATGAAAAGCCAGTTAGTACACCTTTGGCCAGCCATTTCAAATTAACCAAGGAAATGTGTCCCAATACACAAGAGGAGATATAATACATGTCTAGGGTCCCTTATTCATCAACAATTGGCAATTTGATGTATGAGATGGTTTGAACAAGACCAGATATTGCACATGCAGTGGGAGTTGTGAGCAGGTATATGAAAAATCTAGGTAAAGAACATTGGGAGGAAGTAAAGTGGATTCTTAGGTATTTGAGAGGTACTTCTACTCATGCATTATGTTTTGGAGGTCCAGGCACTATTCTACAAGGATATGTTGATTCAGATATGGCATGTGATAAAGATAGTAGGAGGAGCACCACATAGTATGTTTTTACTGTAGGTGGAACAACAATAAGTTGGATTTCAAAACTGCAAAAAGTTTTTGCACTTTCAACAATGGAAACAGAGTATGTTGTTTCTACAGAGGCTAGTAAAGAGATGATTTGGTTACAGAGGTTTATGGGGGAATTGGGAAAGAAGCAGGAGAATAGCAGGTTGTACAGTGACAGTGAGAGCGCCATTCATCTTGCAAATAACTCAACCTTCCATTCAAAGATTATGCATATACAACTCAGATACCATTTCATACGATCCATCTTGGAAGATGGACATTTGAAGTTGGAAAAGATACATACTAGCCAAAATCCTGTAGACATGTTAACAAGGGGAGTAACCAGGGTGAAACTGAGTTCCTGCTTCGTTTCAGTTGGCCTTCAAGTATGAAGGTGAAGATGAGAAATTTTCCAGGTCCAAGGTGGATAATAGTCCAGTAGGTACAACAACAGTGGAGTTGTTGTGATCAGTCTCTAAGTGGGAGATTGTTGGTTGTGGAGCCTGATTATCTTCCTGATTCATGGGTCTATGTTTTCAGCCGTGTTACACCCCTCCACGCGGGGGGGGGGGGGTGTTGCATGGGGGGCGAAGCCCCTGAAGGAATTTTTTCCTTGTAAATGTATATTGTAATTTCATAGTCAATCTTGACCATTCATCATTAAGTCACATATCTGACGGTAGAGATTATGTTAGGGTTTTTTTCCCTAGAAGGAAACCCTCTTTTATGAGGGAATTATATTGCGGCTGTGTATTATTGTGAATATTGTATTATGAGAGAGGATATTTTGAGAGAAATAAGAGGAAGTTACAATGAGTGTCCTATAGGTTGTATCCCTTCATTTCGTTGGATAATAAAAAGGAAGTACCTGACAATTTCTCTGGTGGATGTAGCCCACACTAGGTGAACCACGTATATCTGTGTCTCCATTGTAGTATGCATCTTATGTGTTTTATTTCTGCATTTGTTTTATTTTATTGCTCTGCGATCCTGTGTTTCTAACAAAGGATGACCGATTGATCAAAATGTTAATTAATTAATTAATCTCTTAAGGGGTCGAATATTTCCAAGGCTCCATAAACTTCTCATGTTTCACATGTAAAGCATATAGAACTTTATATTAAATACGCTCAATTATTTGTTATTCCCATGCATGTGGGATAACCGTTTTGCAAAGAAACCAAAGAACTTGCCAAGAAAAAACGAATTTGATCAAGGGCCCACATTTGCCCAGAAATTTAATCTATGACTGTCAAGTCACGATTTTGCATAGGCCATAACTTGAGCTCCGGGTGACATAATTGCGCAAAAATTATACCATTGGAAAGGTAATTAGATAGGGAATATGATGGTATAGGTTTCAAGGGATGAAATTGGCCATATCTTTCCAAAAATTAAGGAACAATCAAATTGTTTTTCTTTATGGATCTGCTTGACAACTCAACTTCATGAGCTCATATCTTGAGATCCGGGAGTCGAATTTGGAAAATATTTACATCATTGGAAAGACAAGATGATGAAGATAACATTTAAATTGGTTTCCATGGTTTAAAGTTTGGATATCGTATCCTTAAAATTAAAACACAGTCCCCCTTTTAAAAGGGCAATTAATTAAATTTTTGAAAATAAAAGTTTATTTAAAAACTTTTATTAAAGATGGAAAAGGACCCATTTGAAAGATACAAATGTTTTTGATATGAAATCATTAAATAAACTTAAATGAGACATTAATTAAAGTGAATGTTTCAATAAGGAAAGTGTACGGGAAATTCAAGAAGAGAAAACCCTAACTTCCTCAAGGAGTTAGAAAACCAATTTTTTAAAAAGGCAAGAGGGGACTTCATGAAAGTTTCCAATTATTAGGGGGGAATGGGCAGAAGATCAAAAAAAGAAGGGATAAGCCATGAATATACAACCAAGATTCTGATAAGAAAATATAGATCTCCATCTTGTCCATTCCTTTTCTTCTTCTACATTGATTTTTCTTGGCTTTATGTTTATATTTTTGAGGCAAGCATGGGGTTGAGTATCCAATGTTATTTCTTGTATTCTTCAAAGACATTTTCTTATATGATCATGGAGAATTTAAAGCCATGAATGTGACTGTCATAGATTTGTATATTGTTGAATATATTTCATGAATAAAATTCCACAAATAATTACTTCAGAGCATGACTTCAATGATGTTTCAGATCTTGGTGTTTCTGAGGGTGAGATGTTTGAAGTATTCTTATCAATTTCTCTCCTGTTTTAAATGCAATAATATTTTAAAATTCTTTGAGACTATCAAAAAATTTCTCTGTCATTTCTTGTAAGAAGATATGGATGTATTTACTATTTGTATGTGATTAGGAGGGTTGTATATATGATGTTGAGCAAAAATATATTTTGATGTTGAAGCCTTCCTTCAATCTTTTCTTATTGAAAAGAGTTTTCTTGCTGCACATAACTATCATATCAAGTTATTGAAGAACCATATTGTTTCATAAATCCAAGAAATAAATATCTAGGGTTTGTTGCCTAAGCATTCTTCCTAATCCAAGATATTCAAGATATATCTTTTAGCCAAAGAGGAGTACCACCTCTGTGAAAACGCAGGGGATTTATTTCCTCTCGAGGTTATTTTTTCGGTCCTAACAAACTCAAAAATCAACAATTAGTTAGTTAGTTAGTTGAGTTAGTGGAGCATTTCCACCTTAAGGATACTAGGTGATCCGAAAAGATATTTTAATGAATATGGTTGAGTTTTAAAACATGAGTTAAATAACCATTTAGGAATTGAATGAAAGAGGAAGAATTAATGATGAAACATGGCAGCCATAAAGAAATATACAGATCTGGAAATAATCATGTAGAAAAAAAAAACCAGAACAACAAAAGTTGATAATGGAGTTCAACAATCTTGCCTACGTCTCCGAGCCTTTGTCTCAGTGGATGAGGCTTTCTTATTTGTATTCAAAGCTTCAAAAGTAAATCATAACAGTGCCAAATGTATTAAAAATTGATCTTTTTGTGTTCTACTAGATCTGAAGAACCCATCAAAACTTACGACACTGAAAACGGATGAACGAAGCTCCCAGAAATGGCCTGCAAACGTGCTCTCCTCAATGGCTTACCTGCATATAAATGGCTTTGTCTTTTCAATTCTTTAGCATTTTCCTGTTCTGAACACCCCCTCATGGCTTCAATAACCTCTAGTTTGTAGAGGCTTGAAGTTGGAAACAAAATCCCAACTTCCCCCCAAGATCTGGCTTCAAAAAGGGCCCAAGATCGTCCAAAAATGGATTCAATCTCCCAAAATTGGTTAAAAAATCCATAAAAATCATATTATATGGTTTAAAACCCATATTTTTGGCATAGATCGGGCACAGCCTCCGATCCTCGGGATCCTGGTCACATGGGCACCCTCCATGTGGCCCTAGGATGGCTGTTGTTGGTCCTTATCCCTTAGCTCCCAACCCCTGGTTGCAAATATGGCCATATGGCCTGGTCCTTACCTTCCACGTGCTCGTTTGGGTGGTTAGGCTCCTAGTTATAACCCCTTGGTCACGCGCCTTGGTCGACCGGCTAGCCCGACCGACTGACTCTTATCCACACACATTCACGTTAACTGTATAGGAGTGATCCAGGTCACATGGGGAAGTCATATGGTATTGTGTCGATACGGGGGCTGGTAAGAACTGGGGCTAACCCCTTAACAAATATCCACTCCAAACAATAAGGGTCAGGTTATATGGTAGCGATCACGTGGTAGTTTGCACCGAGGGCTCGGGCTAGGCCCCAACCCTTTATTCCATTGGATGAACACATAGTTCAATTCAAATATAAGTTTTGAACATAGTTTATTAAGAACCAAAGTGGGCGAGCTGGTAGCCCGGACCGAAGGTCACAAATTTGACCCTGGTGGACTCAAATTTTTTTCCATTCAACCGCTAACCAATGGAGGGGTGCCATGTGGCAGCCCAGGACTGGGCCACATGGCACCATGCTATTTGCCAATAATATGCCATGTTTCAAGCTCTAATTCGTCCACCTGCACCTGCACGGTCAACACCACTGTACCTACCGTGTCATTGTACGATCGTACAACCTATACATTCAACTTCCACATCAGCACTGTACGGATTGCACAATCATCAAATTTTGCCTATTTGACAAAATGAACAGATCCCGATATCTTTCGCATACGACATTTGTTTGAGCTCGTTCAAGTTGTGTTGGGTTCATATCGACGAGGCCTACGCACACATCCATTTTGAAGCCATTATGAGAACTTTGATTTTTAGGCATTCCTGGACCCATTTTGGTTCCTGGATCCATTCTGGATTACTAGATCTTATTATATATATGTCAGTTAATTTTAGAAATGAACCTTAAGGTAATGATTTATTTCAATTTCCAATTAAAATTGTATTTTATGTTAAAAATGTAAACCAATATTTTTATCGTAAATAGAAAAAACAACTTACAACTATAAAACTCAACCAAATGCAAAACTAAAAGCTACATCTATGAAAAGAAAATAAATGTTGGCTACAATTAAATGTTAGAAAGAATGAAACCTATAAGGAATGAAAATGAAAAAACAAATAAACAAAAAATTATATAAACATGAAATGTACAACAATATATAATGACTAGTACTAGTGAAAAGAAAATAAAAAAACATGCTTTTGAAGTAAAGAAAGAAAGTTGAAAAAATAATAATGTACATAGAGAAAAATCACAAATGCATCTAGAAAAATGATTTTATTAATACCAGAGTGTCAATATAGCCAAATGTTAACCCAAAAAGTCATACAACTAAATTAGATCCCAACGAATGGGATGTTTCTCAAACCATACACCAATTGCAAATAACATGGACCCAATAAGAGAATCCTCGTACAATGAGGAATAGGTGATCCAGGTGGATATTGGTGGCCACCCACTTGTTCCAAATTCCAACTGGCTCATCTTAACATTTTTCAGTTCACATGTTTCTCTATAATGGGGACACTTCTTTGTAATTGTGGGTTCTACACTTACGGGGCTGTCTTGAAGCCCTACACAACATCTAGGTGGATATTGGTGGGCGCCCACCTATTCCAATTGGCTTAATTTGGAAGTTTTCATGTTAGTACATCTTTTTGTACTTCTAGGGCTATTTTGGGGCTCTAAACAGTGTTTTCTTGGCTCTCCACGGTCAAACTATAGATGGAGTCAAAGTTTGATGGCATAATGTGTATTTCTCAAAAAGACCTTTCCAATGGGCTATCACACTCCTAAAACAAAGATCGTATGCAAAAGTTAGACTCCGAGAAGTTAATGTACTAACTTACCCCAACAGGGCCCACATGACTTGTGGCGCTTCATCTCCTAGGGTTAGGTTTTTGGATGTATAGGGTTTTAGCATTCATGTTTATCATAAAAAGGCCTTTAGAGCCTCATTGTAATCATCTTATTGCGAATGAGCATAGCTGTCACATATCTTCTCAGAGATACAACTACCACCATTCTAGCGAGTCTTGCACTCTGTATTATTACAGTCTCTGTACATTTCTTTCATTAATATAAATCATGTATTGTTGTATTTCTATGTTTCTGGGAAATTTTATGTGTATTTCATTGTAATATCTCTACTTTCATTTCATTCCGAAAACAATCTGGATCAATGGTATCTGAGCAGGTTCCTCTTGATCGTTTTTCAGTGCATGTACCTGACGAGGTCCAAGTATAGAAAGTTGGTTCTCAAGTGTGTCTCTCTTGAGGACAACCACTCTCACACTCCCAAGAATCCCTCTATGGCGGCAAAAAATAAAAACCACAGAGCATAAGGTTCTATTAACCGGTTGCTTGAGAAATCTCTTGTGCGACATAGGGACGAAATGATGGAGAATTTTTCCCACATCCTTCAACGCCTGTCGATAGCAACATGCACATCTTCATCAAGTGACCAATTTGGAGGAACCTCTCCCTTCCAGGTACAAGTTAATTTTGATATTCTCATATTTGAAGTTCAGATAGATGTGGATGCCTTAGAAAAATGGTTGAATCTACCAGAAGGTTATTTCTCTGTTCACAATTTTTTCGACATGGAAAAGATCACCTTCTCACTCCTCAAGGCTCTCCTCCATGTCAAACATTGGTGGTAAAGTTACCGAGAGCAAAGTTCCACAGAGGAATCTGGAATAGAAGGGGCTGAGCCCACTTGGGATTTTTTGTGTGGATGCAGTCAAGGAACAATATTACCCTTTTGATAACTATGAAGACCAATACATGAGATGGACCACATTGCGACAAGAGAAGAGCCAAACAATGCCATATTTCACAAATATTTTCCATACCTTGCGCACCAAGCTAGGTATCAAAGACTCTGAGTGACATCTGGTTTTGAAATACCATGGGGCTTTGCATAGGTACATCCAAATTGAAATGTATTTCCTAAACATCTCATCATCGAGAGTTTCCTATCGATATGCTGCCAAAATCAAGCATAAATTTAGGCACCAGAACAAATGGGAGTTCGGGTTTGCAAATCCACAACAACCAAAGCATGGTAAATATGACCCTAATTGACAACCTTCTGACAAATAGTCCAAGACTCAGGAAAATAAGGGTAAAGGAAAGACGAAGAATGAATATGGGAAGTGGTGCGACTTCCACAAAATCCCCTGGCACAACACTGATGAATTTTTCTCGAAATAGTCATTAGTGTCTGAGGTCAAAGACAAGGAGTCGAACCCTGATTCAGAATATAATCCATAAAATATTGAAAATAGACAAATCATCAATGCATACCCTATTTCTACTGTCGCGACTGCAACAATTCAACCAGGAGAACCAATAGATCCTGAAGAGGGGGGGCACCTCTTCCATTCATAGATGTGGGTGAAGGGGACCCCGTTTCATTTCATTGTTGATAGCAGTAGCCAGAAGAAACTCATCTCATCTGAGGTCGTCAAACAGTTGAGGTTGTCAACAACACCGCACCCATAGACATACAACATCGAGTGGCTTCACCAAGGACGAGATCTCTGTGTCAACCAACAGGTCCTCCTATCCTATGGCATCCAACCCTTCAAGGATGGGGTAGTGTGTGATGTTTACCCTCTTGATGTATATGACATTGTTTTGGGCCAACAATATATGTGGAAACGCCATGCTATTTATGTGTCTCGACCCTGTAGTGTCATTATTACTCTGGGGGTCAGCTCTATAGGATATCAGAGGTAGTTCCGACTACTGTTCCACCAAAACAGTGCCACAAGTTAATCTCTCATATTGCAAAATTCATCCTCTTCATAGTTTGTTCAAAGGATGCAAAGAAGGCCACTACAACCACTACAACCTCAACACCCTCTATCCAACAGAAAAAGATTACATAAGAGAAAGTAGATATTCATTCTTCACCTACATTGGTGCCTACACAATGCCCCGTCAAGCCCATAGATAACAGGTTGGTGGAACAAATTCAACCCCACCAACAATAGGTTCGTGACAGCCTTCCACAGACCAAGCAACATAACTTCTCCAACAAGACACACAACTCACCAAGATTCAGATTAAGAAAACAATTTCCCCTCTTCCCCAGGAACTCAACACAATGGATACCATTGCTTCCTAAGGGGGGAGGATTGATTGAGGTGGATATTGGTGGCCACCTACATGTTCCAAATTCCAATTGGCTCATCTTGACAACTTTAAGTTCAACACGTTTCTATGTAATGGGGACACTTCTTTGTAGTTGTGGGTTCTGCACTTATGGGGTTGTCTTGAATCCATACACAACATCCACGTGGATATTTGTGTCTGCCCACCTATTCCAACTGGCTTATTTTGGAAGTTTTCATGTTGGTACATCTTTCTGTACTTCCAGGGTCATTTTGGGGCTCTAAACAGTGTTTTCTTGGCTTGCCATAGTCAAACTATAGACGGATTCAGAGTTTGACAACATAATACGTATTTATCGAAAATACCTTTCCAACAGGCTATCACGCGCCTAAAAAAGAGATCGTATGCAAACGTTGCGACCCCAGGAAGTTAATGTACTAACTTACCCCAACAAGGCCCACATGACTTTTGACGCTTCATCTCCTAGGGTTAGGTTTTTGGATGTCTAGGGTTTTTTCATTCATGTTTATCATAAAAAGGGATTCAAAGCCTCATTGTAATCATCTTCTTGCAAATGAACATAGCTGTCACATCTCTTCTCAGAGATAAAGCTGCCACCATTCTAGTGAGTCTTTCACTCTGTATTTTTACAGTCTCTGTACATTTCTTTCATTAATATAAATCATGTATTGTTGTATTTCTCTGTTTCTAGAAATTTTTATGTGTATTTCATTGTAATATCTTTGCTTTCATTTCGTTTCGAAAATAATACGGATCGATATGAATCTATTTGAAGTATTTTAGACACAAATGGTCTAAAAGAGAGATGCAATCATGACTAAGTTAGTCTTAAAGATACAAAATATAACATAATCCATGAAAAAAGTCAACAAATGTACCTTTAGAATATGGTAGAACTCATTTTCACCCTAATGTTGGACCCCTATAATAAGCCATCTTGTTGTTGTAGGATACTATTAGGTAAATTAAAATTTTAAATAACATGGATGTTTAGTTATAGAAATAGAACACAAACATACCTACTCTTTTATCCCTCCTTTGTTCAGGTCTCATTCTCTCCATTCATGGAAGGATCAGTTGATAGGTGAAGAGTCACATCTTTCCTTTGAATTTTCTTAAAATTAATCCCTGGATAATTTAATTGAAATTTTGGATGATTAGAACTTGGAAAGTCACTTCATGCATATAATATCAAAAAGGAATAGCAAATAAAAGTATTCATTTTGACACCATAAATAACCATCTATATATACATGTGTATGTGCAATAAATCATTGTTCACATGCAGTCTTCAAAAAAATTTTAGTAGTTAAAACATGCAAGTTTATGGCCTCTCAAAATTAAACATGTTCTTATATCTACACATCAAGTGCATTATCATATAACTCATAAAAACTAGTAGCAATCAAAGTAACTATGTTAATATAATATAATTTTCTGTTACAAAATGAAAGCCATGCCCACTTAGGAACACCATTCTCAAAAGGCACAAACTTCTTCAGTTATTGACCTCATAAGAGGATTCATCTTTTTCTTCTTATAAGTAACTACAACTATAAATTCATTATCCTCATTATTCATTCAACAATCAAAATCAAAATCACAACCAATGCAATAATAAGCTCATGCAAGAAAAATCAATTTGAACCATGCATAACTCAATACTTATGAATGCATGTATACACAATATTAAACACAACAAAGGTGTATAACCTATTGAAATTGAGCATAAGGTAAGGTAAGATGATGGAAATGGGTAAACACGTAAAATAATATTGCTGGAAATCCACTCAAAACAACACTGTTCATATCCATCATCTACAATTAAATATAAACTTGAGATCAATCATTGAATAGATCAAAGTAAGGCTAGATTCTTGTCAAGATATGAATATCATATGCAGTAGTATCATCTAGATAGAAACACAACATCTCCATAGTATACTAGCATAATAACCTATCATCTACCTGGTGGTATCATACTTCCATTTACAAACCATGCATAAAAAATATAATGAATGTATCACCCTACATGTGTAGAAATTCATAGAAAATCCATATGTCGTTGTAGCATATTCAATATATCTCAAAAGCAAGTCGATAATGCAAATTTTGCTTGTTGTTTTTAATATCAATTCATGATATCAAATCTGGGTATGCATATATGCCACATAGAGGCACAAAATTATGCTCAAACTATTCAATATATGGGCCTTTTTCAA
>ML792996.1:35482-49890 GCA_009831015.1 Picea engelmannii
ATGTCGACACATGAAAGTTAGGGAGAGCACAACTAACATATAACTACAACTAAAGTATACACATATCATAACAATTATGAATAGTAAGAATACTAAAAAAAATTCCATGATACCCATACATCATTCAATAATCACTTAACAATGTTAAGTGTAAGAACATGGCCATGTTGTGTATGTACTAATGACTATGGGTTTGAAAAATATTTTAATTGGGGCCAATGTAATAGTGGTGAAACTATGCATGAAACCTAATCATTCTAAAACTTGCAATGAAACCAAGTAGCTAGGGTTTGGATCTTCTAATCACACACAAACTATGACTAATATCTACTAACCATTATTTACAATTGAAATCCAAATATATAGCACCTAACAAACCCATTATGACCCCCAACTCAAGGCTATGAGGAAAAGTTATGCCATGAGGCAATGAGTAGAGAAAATTCAATGCAAATACCAACTCCAAAATAATCACACAGACCCCATACACCATTCAACTATGAAGTATAACCCCCCATATCATCACATGCATAGGGTAATCCTTAAAACACAAACACTATTGATCACATACAACCGATTATAAATTCAAAATCTTATAGCAGAGTAAGGGTATGGACATGAGTGATGGGGAAATGGATGCAAACCAACATTCAAGCTTAAGTATTTCCTTAGTTGATTACTTCAAATGGCAGGTTGACTAAGGAACAATGATAAGTGATAACATAGGAAATATTGGTTAGAAAAAAGGATCATGATTTTGATTTCAATAGCTCACCCACAACTTCAAACAACAAGATGTATGGCATTCTGAATCACACAATATTAAAAAATGCAAATGGCCAAGCATAGCTTGGCCTTTGCATGCCATACTAGAAAATAGAACAATAATAATATCATGTAATGGGTTGGAACCACAAAAATGCATGAGAAGAAAGGCTTCATCAAAGGCTAGACATTCATAGTCGACCCCAAGGCTACAAAATGACCTCATGTAATACATACAAACATAGTGAAGACAAAATGTAGGTTGTTTTGTTTATAAAAACTTACCTTGCCAACATTTTTAGATGATGGTGTTTCCATGGTGCCTTTGGGCTTAAACATCAGACCATCACTACATGAAATCATATCAACGTGTAGCACCTCCTACACAAACTAGCTAACAAATACAATATTTGGATCATTCGACCGAGCTATACCCTCAAAAAAATGAGCTAAGGAGAGTTATCTGGGCACCAGGCCCCAGGTCGTGGTACCTAGCACCTATGTCCCTTGTTTCATCATATACATGTTGCAGTGAAACAATGTCAATGATTTGTTCCTTTCCATACTTGGCCAATTTTATGCCCGCCACTGCAGGGCTGGCGCTTGCGAACCCAACTGCTTATCGTTCTACAATATACATCTTGCATTGAAAAGATCCGTGATCTACAATTTCACCGCGGGTTCCTCATACACATTGACTTCGTTCAAAGTATCTATTGTTGTTTTCCATCCCTAGCAACTTCACATCCTTCCTGATATACATCAACAATGCTCTTACTAGTGACAAGTGGACAAAGTGGCATGAAAGATACCTCCGTGATATGCAATTCATGCTTTAACATCTTCATCTATATCCTCGCACGAGCGCTGTTCCTTTCTATACTTAGCCAATTTTATGCCTGCCGCTGCGGGGCTGACGCTTGCGAACCTTGATGTTCTTCTGTGAGATACTTAGTTCTTTTTCCCTTCTCTTGTTCCTGTATATTATCTACAATTCCACTACCAAAACCTCTGTCCCTTTTCCCTTATTTTCTTCCCATGTATTATGGGACTATAAAATATGGACATGATATTCTATAAAGCATGCACAAATTCTGCATTCCATACTTAGCGACATTTTTGATCGCGGGTTCTCGGGCGCACAGGCGAGCTCAAAAATGGGGCTCCATTGTTCCGTAGCCTACAAATAGCACCCAGAATTCCGTGATATACAAATTGACAAGCGAATCTGCAGAATGGCTAAGTCAACATTGCACTTCTATTGTTCCGTGTCCTCCAAACAACACTACCAATTCCTCGATATCGAAATTGACACACTGAATGTAGAAATGGCAGAGTGTAGATTGCCATTGTTTATGAATGCAAATCCCTGTGAAGTATCTAACAATATCTAAAAATTTATTTAGAATACTAAATTATCACTTATTAGTGACAACTGGACATAGAGGTACGAAACAGTTGGAATTGCAGTCTCTGTAATATACAAATTGACTACCGGACATCATCTGTTCTTCCATCTTACAGATTATGCATTCATATGTTCGGAGCAATACAATTAGAAGGTTCGGGCCTCGCCTCCTTTGTGGATACCTTCTCATCCTTTTTTGGATCCTCTTTTTGGCGGGTTCATGAAATATGCAACTCTAGCATTGGCGGGTTGGCATATCTTTATTTCCATCTATACAATCAGACGACAAATCCGACCAACCGCTGTTGCTTTCGATACTTGGCCAATTTTATGTCCACGGTTGCCGCATTGGGACCAATTTCAGTTCCATCTATATCCTCACATGGAGAATTGAACCGACAGTCATTGCTTTTCATACCTACCGACATTTATGATCATGGGTTCTCGGGCAGGCGAGCTCAAAATTGGCCCTCCATTGTTGCATGTGTTACAAATAGCACCCAAAATATCACGATATACAAATTGAGAAGTGGAGATGTGGACTGGCTGACTCGACATTGCACTTCTATTGTTCTGTGTCCTCCAAATAGTCCTTCAAGGTCCTCGATATACAAATTCACACACAGAATGCAAGGCTGGTGGGGTGGAGATTTCCATTGTTTATGGATACTAATCCCTATGAAGTATTTAACAGAATCTAAAATATTATTTTCAATACTAAATTACCTTTTAGTACTGACAACTAGACACAGGTGCAGGTCCGACATCATCCGCTCTTCCGTGTTACAAATTATGCATTCAAATTATTTACTCCGGTCCTCCACAATATACAAATTAACTACCAGGTTCACATCTTGTATTCAAAATTTCCCTGATCTACAATTCCACCGCTGACTCCTTTCTCCTTTTCCCCTTTTCTTATTCCCTTGTATTATGGCTCTCATTATCTCCATGTATATAATCACACCTTAGGCAATTTTATGTCCACGGTTGTTGGGTTGGCAATCTACAATTCTATCGCATGCTCCTCGAACTCGCAAGCTTCACTGTACCACGGTTGACAAATGTGCTTCCTAATATACATTTGCTCTGCTCTTACTAATGACTCTTACAAGTGACATATACACACAACAATACGAAATAGTTCGCATCCAACCATTCACAACATATAAATTGACTACTAGGTTCCGACATCATCCCCTCTTCTGTGTTACAGATTGTGCATTCAAATTTTTTGAATATTACAATTTGACCATCCGGACCTCTGATCATATTTTGGATCCTCCTATTCACGGATTCACGAAATCTCAAATTCTTAGTCAGTGTTTCAAGTTAGCGCATTCAAAGTTTGCTACTTCTTCTTCCCTGATATGCATATTGCACTCAAAATTTCTGTGATTTACATTTCCACTGGACTCGTTGGTCCTTTTTCCCTTTTCTTCTTCCCTTGTATTATCTCTTTGTGGTTATATACATAGTCCCCTTTCTATAAACAGGGGTTCCAACATTGGCAGGTTGAGATATCTTTATCTCTATCTATATAATCACACGACTCCTCTGACTGACTGCTATTTCTCTCCATACTTAGCCAATTTTATCGCCACGGTTGGCGGGTTACGCGTATTGCAATAAAAAAGTTTTGAGTCATACAATTTGACCTTGGTGCCCTCACCTTCAACATTTGTACCTTGCAACCCTATTTTGTAGCGTTTTTTTTCCCCTGCCTGCGACCTTTGTACTTTCTTGCTGTGCAATTAGAAACCTTTGATGCTAACAGGTCACCATGTAGGAACCGTCAACATTGTCATTAATGTGCGAAAAACTCAAGGAGATATCCCATTATTACGCATTAAATCAAGATGTGCGGAAACTTATTTTGTTCCTTTTGATTGTTCATCTCCAACACGCATCGTCATGTTGGCCTGCTCAAGAAATCTGCAATGCTTAATCGCTCATTGCAATATCCACCATGTTCACATTTCTATATATGTAATTAGTAGTGTTTAATGTTAACAACACATCATGCAACAACCGTCTAGATTGTCATTAATCAACGAAAGTCTCGAGGACATCTCCTATTCACACGCTTTCGACCAAAATTTGTGCAGGGTTATATTACCCCTTCCAACCTTTCATTTCATTCATTGTCAGTAACAAATAAATGTCTTTGTAGACCTATGGCAGCGGATCAACTACAATTTTGTGGAGATACAGTAAATATGTTCACAGAAGAGGACTAAAGGTTCCAGTGGTCCAGGGCATACTTTTACTATTCATCTCGTTCCGCCCAGAAAGAAGTGATTTGGACCTCCGAAATCGCTCGTGCAGGCTGCATCCCTGAGGTTTTTGACTATAAGGAGGTGGTCTCTTTGTGCGCCAAAAAATATATTCAAGGCCAAAGAATTATTCCACTGTGTGACCATTCTCCTGTTTCTTTGTCACCTCAGCTCTTCCGTGAGATGTTGAAATTGCCAAAACCAACATTAACGTTTAGAGGACAAGACTGCAAGCAGTTTCTAGAAAAACATCATAACGGGTTGGACATCTTAGTCGACTTCCTTGAAGACCTGACAACAGTTCCTGAAGATATCACAAGGCTCCAGGTAAGTTCCTTTAGAAATCCATTCAGGAAAATTGCTTGGCTGTTTACAAGAATAACGGGACATGCATCCACAACAAGCATTTCCCATATAATTATTTATATTTTGTATTTCACAGTCAAGGAAAAATACATTTTTGATTGGGGAAAGCTAATCTCCATTGAACCGTGTTCCTAGTTGTCACAATTCAAAGAATCGAATAAATTTTATATGTCATCCTACTTGATTTTCGCAATTGTGTATTGCTGCTCGTTTCGAAAACTTTCTCTTTCCAATAAAATAAACTGTGGATTCGACCCAATAACATTCTGGCACGATGCCCTGTGGAGACACAAGGCCTCCCATTGTTTTTATGAAGTTTTTAATGGCTTTGTCTCAATTTTCAAAGATTTACTGTTAGGCAAGGATGCTCCGCAGATGTCTGGCCACACAAGCAAGTTTTTGAACAAGAAGGGCACACTTGAGCAAAAGGAAAATCATAGTCTCCTCATGGTATTTGGCTCTAAGGAAAATCCTACCTTCCTTCCATGCCACATCATGGACAAGATGTTTGTTGCAGAAATAGCAAGGCAATACAACCATTGGTTGCATTTTTTCCATGACAAAAAAACAAAAACAGTTCAGTCCTCTACCCTGGAAATTTGGAGACTTCGTGTGCAGAAACATCAACAATATTGATGAGTTTGCCACCCATTTCAATAAATTGAACCTAACGTATGCTGAAAGGATAAAAGGGTTCGACCCCGATGGCATTTTTGGATAACATTTACTGGGTGTTGGCTTTAACACCTCTTTTATCCATAGACACCTGACCCAAGATAGGGATAGTGTCGACAACAATCCTGCTTCTGCCCATTGCGACGTAAAGACATTGCAAAGCAAAACTGAATTGTACAGACAACATGGTAAAGTATCCGGTGAGAAGAGTACCCAGTCCCTCGCCAACACTCCCAAGACCACGACACCATGGAGCGTCACTTCGACATCCATCCCAGTAAGAAAGCAACCCAAAAATCTTCGAACGGAGGAGGAGATAAGAACCTTCCTCGCATAAATATTGATAGTTCTCACAAAATTCTATTGACGAAGAAGAGAAAAAATAATGCAGGCCACACGGAGGAACCCGAAATTGATAGTGGAAAACTTAAATTGAAATTGAAGCTGAGCATATGCAAAAAATTGGGTCGTCCGCGGTGGACATATCTGACACTAAATGTTTTGACATAGACGAATCCTTTGTAATCCAGAGAGCTATTTTTGACAGCTAATCTAAAGGTATGGTCATTGAAAAGAGAGATGTAACAAACAGGAAAGGAAAATCTTGAATAGAGATTAACTTTATCCAAATGACCACGTCCAAAATCTGCTCGTTTCACCAGGTAACCGATGACGTTCTTCGCGATTCCATTGGAGGAATAGAGACAAATTATGCCAATCTGAAACATCGCCTCAACAAATTTGAACAAGCTTTCATTGCAACACCAGAATTTTCCAGTCCTTTGGCAAAAATTGTGCCTTCTACCGCTGCAACAAAGATGAAAGTATCCTCTACCCTCCTTGCATGCTCTAGAGCCCTTGTAGAGAATAACATCAACAAAAGAATGCAGCTAGTTACTGAAGCCTGGGAAACATCGCAAAATTTAGTTTCCTTTGGAAAGAAGGCCAATGATTTTCTTGAAGATTTGAAGGCGAATTTAAAAGATGAACAACTTTTCTGTCATCAGGTGTTGGACCCTTTTTCCAACTATGCCCTGAACACATTAGAACTAAAAAGAAGACAGGAGAAACTCCCCTCCCCAAAGCACACCAAAAAAGTAAAAGAATGCTAGCAAAAAAAAATTGAGAACCTGCACCTCATTGTCAAATCATGTAAACAAGTCATATCAGAAAAGGAAAATTTATTCACAAGCCTGCTCTAGATGGACTTAACCAGAACTACCAACGAGGTTCAAGATCCAAACTTAATTCTCAAATCCTTGTTAGTCACCAAAGAAGCGTTCCAGGAACAAGTTGATATTTTAAAGGGGTTGTCTTTCGAAAAGTTTTACGGCATACTTGAACATCGTCTAGATGAGCACGAGCGCTGGGTACTGGACTATGCCTCACACAATGAAGAAATTGAACAGAGTCTACATAATATTTCAATGGATCTAAGGAAATTAGAAAATGACCTTTACGACATAAAGATTTGGGATGAAATCAACACAACCCCCATGAAAATCTACATCAAAGAATGGTTCCAGCTCAAAATGGAAAGCCTCATCTAGGAAGGGCAACAACCGATCAATAGGAGTTCACTACCCATCGACGAAAACAACAAAAACACCTCGGCTTCATAGTAAGTCTATACTGCCATCTTGTTTTGTTTATCATTCTAGTTTAAGTCTATGTTGTCATCTTCTTTTCTTTATCAATCCACTTATGTCCTCTTTAAATAGAAAACTGTAACCAAAGACTCATAAGTTCCAATTTCTTCTTTTCAGGTCTTCTTCTCTACCATCACACACTTCTTTCAACGTTCCTAGTTCTTGTACTTATTTCTTTTTATGGTTCGTGGGAGCCCCAATCCCAGTCTATATGAAAAACACATTTAAATTTCCACAAACATGTAACAAACATTATTAATTTTTGTTAAATTTCAAAGAAAACTGATTCAAAAATGTCCTTATTGTATACTAAACTTTGGGTTTCCAGGAACCTTCTTGTTTGTTCCAAAGAAAACTAATTCGGATATGCTACATTTCTTGTCTCCTATTGTATGCTAATTTTTGGGTCTTCAACGACGTTAATGGTTTAAATGTTGATGTAATTTCCTGATATATGTAACAACCTTTATTTATTTTATAATGAGTTTCTATAGTTCGCAAGCCCACTTCTCAATTTGTATATCGCGGAACTGTCGATGGTTTTTGTAAGACACGGAACAACAGAGGCCCATTTTTGAAACCGCCAACCCGGAAACCCACGATCCAAAGACTCGCTAATTATGGAATGAGCAGTCTGTCCATGCTCTATAAAACATGTGCAAAGAAAACTAATTCGGCAATGCTATATATTTTTTTTCCAAAAAAAAGCCTTAGTTTTAAAGCAAAGTAATTCGGTGCAATAGATGTTATTACTATTCTATTATATAACAGACATTATTAATTTCTGGTAAATTTCTATAGTCCGTAACTACACCTCTCATTTTGTATATCGTGGAATAGTCGGTGCTATTTGTAGACCACAGAACATCAGACACCCAATTTTCAGCGCACCAGCCCGAGAACCTGCGATACAAAAACTGCATATGTATGCAATAAGGGCTACAAATTTCGTATCTATAAAAATCAAAATCTACTTTATACGAATGCATATTTCGTATCTATAATTTATTTACTAAATATCTACTTTATACAAATACATTGTTTGTATGTATAATTTATTTACTAAATATCTACTTTATACAAATACATATTTTTTATGTATAATTTATTTATTTATGATGACTTTTTATGTCCTAGTTTTAAAAATAACCAATTCGGTAATGCTAAATTTTTTGTGTCCAACAACCATTCAAACATTGATAATTTTTGATATTTTTTCAAGAAGAAGTAATTTGGAAATACTATGTTCTGCACACAAACCACATGTATTTCAACTTTCTAGCCACCTGCCTATACTAGGTCACATTTACTCCCATACCAACTTGGCAGGGACTACACTACCATGCAACACTTGTTAAAAATATAGGAAGCAATTACATTGGAAAACCTGCAAAATATAATTGCATAAACCATAATTATAATCCCAAAATATAATGGGAAAGTCTACCAAGAATGAACCATAAAGATATTATTTTAATTTACATAATCCAAAAGTTTTTGTCCATATTTATAAAACCTCAAATCTCACATGTTATATAAGAGGTTACCAAGAACAAACCATAAATAAAAATATTATTTTAAAGTTATTATTTTAATTTATATAACCTAAAATTTCTTGGCCATATTTATAAAATTTCACATCTTTTGAAAATTGGTCACCTTGTTATGAATTGTAGATTGATCGTGTTAGCTAGGGAACAACTATATATTATAGAGGGCATCTACTTTTCTAGCCTTATTACAACGTGTCAAAGTCTCATCAAGTGTTTGAACCTGGGTGGGGAGAGTACAAGACTTACCTCCTAACCATCTCGTGAAACCATCTCAACTCATGATTTTATAATATAACTATATATATGGTATGGGAAGATCAACTCTCATACATTATGAATTTGAGAATTTAAAAAATATGAATTTGTTTTTATATTTTATGATGGTTAATGTTTAAAATTTATTAATTATGTCTTAATTAAAAGAAATGGGAAAATGTAAACAATATAAGCATGCATAACATTTTTTTCAAACGAATAAATAAATTAACGAGGACAAAGAAATCAAGTAAAGACATAGCAAATGGACTTGGAAGAATGAGAAAGCTATGAATCCTTAAATATTGTGTAGGATATTCATGCCTCTAACCAATAATCACATTGAAATGGTTTACTATGAGAGAAAATTCTCCATTTGGTTGATTATATGTACTCTTTATTCATGGTGAAATTTACATCTCTACAACAACATGCAAAACACCCTTGCAGGGATTGGAAATGGACAACTAGGAATGTAGTTTGGGTTATGCTTTAATCCCTAAATTCACTAACTATGAGATCATGTTAATTAGTTAGTAGAGTTTTTCCACCTTAAGGGTATTAGGTCTCCTTAGATATGTGCTAGTTAATTTTAGAAATGAACCTTAATTTAGTGATTTATTTCAGTCAATTAACATTAGATTTGTTAGTCCGCGAGTCCTTGGACAATCACAAAGTCCCAGATCACCTCTTTGTAAGTTGTCATCCTTATCATTAATGAGGTGTCATTCTTATCCATTGATGAGTTGTCAATGTGAGAGCGTATATGGTCTAGAGGTGGTTATATCCATGTAATATATATTGATATCATTAGATGAATATATTGTTGACATGGCTTAAGTATTTTCCGCCAAACTTCTTGTGTCATGTCTCATTGCATAGTTTAACAGGATATCGAAGCTCCTTTAGCCTTAAGGCTCTATTAGCTCCGGCATGGTAGTAATCCATTAAAAGTGAGGTGGTGTGACTCTTTCATGGTAGTGATCCATGGGAGGCCATTGAAGAACCAATGATGAAGTGACGATAATGACAACTCATAAAGAGGTGATCTAGGACTCTATGATTGTCTAGGGACTTAGATGCTAACAACCCCCTTCCCCCCTCAATCATAATTTTGAATAATTATTATAGTAAGGAAACAAGAACTAGTGCATAGACTAGTATCATTTCAATCTTCAATATGAAACTTCTAAACTGAGCTTCAATAAAGTTTTTTCCTAAAAAACTGCTAAATTTGGATGCTAGAAAACTATATAATTCAGAAAATCCCATTGTTTGAAGATGTGAGTTCCAATATATGTATTTTTCCACTAATGTGACCTCTAATATCCTATGAGAGAAAATTATGAGTAATGCATTATCTTTAAGTCTAAACCTTCCTTGAAAATCCTTGGCAACCCATTCAAATGTCAAGAAACAATGCTAGGTCTAATGACCATCCACGTGAACAAAATTCAATAATATTTCTCTTAGAATTTGACACACAAATAGTGTCAATTAGCATCTCAATCATCAATTTATGACAAGTGATGAAATACTTACAAATTTGTTGTTGTTAATATTCCCCCTTTGTCATCTTAAAGGTGAGAAGAATGTCAGAGGGATCAAAGATTGAGCATTTTGTAATCTCATGTAACAAGAGGGCTAAGCATTCTGGTACATTGTCGAGCATTCAACAATACATATCACTTTTGCTTGAATTTTCCATAAAAAATATGCTCATGTCAAGTTTGTTTGCATAAGTCATATAATCATCTACATGCTTGAATTCAAGCATACTTATTGATACAATAGTCTTTTGAGTCATTGAAATATACAAAGGGTGAAGTTGCAAAACCTTTCAAATTCAATAAGGTGCTTTTAAATTCAAAAATCAATTGTGAAAATTGTCGTAAAGACTTGCCTGAAATCGAATGAGGAGGTCAATCAAAGTCTAATCATTGTAAAATAACACTTCAGGGTGCATGATCAGTAATACCTAACACCTTAAATTTTTTTGGTGACAAGTGCAAGCAAGTGAACATAAGTGAGTGTGACACAAACACATACAAGTGAGCATAAAAATTCCAAATCTAAAATGGGTAAAGGAGGTGTTATTGCACAAGTTGTAGGTTGGGAAAAGCCTAACCCAACCACCAATTCACGACAACTAGGAGAGAACCTACCCACTGTCACCTTAGGAAGGTGTTCCCGTCACTTTAGAGGTGAAGTAGTCACCTCAAGGGGGAAATCCCGGTGACCCTAGGGGGAATGAGATGAAAAATGATAAGTATGAATGGATGTCCCTAGAGCTCGATTCTATATGGTAGGAAGAGCTTGGAAAAAGAGTCTTTGGAAGAATTAAGGGTTTCCAAGTGAGTTGACTAACCTGTCAAGAGTAAAGTACTTGCCCGAGACATAATGAAATCCAATGATTCTTGAAATATGTTAGTTGGAAAAGCAAGTTAAGATTGCTATCCCTAATTGCAGAAAAAGAAAATGATATATATCAGATCATAAAATATAGTAAAGGCTGCAATATAAGTGCTAAGAATATGATAAAATAAGCATGAGATAAGTTAGTGAAAGCTATCTCAACTCATCAATGATTAAGAAATAACCCTAGCACAAAAATCAAGCCTGAAACAAAATCTTGCTGCAGGGATATCTATCAACATTATGGTTGTAGCAAATCGATATTTATAGCATAAAAAGCCAGCCACTAAAAACTACTTCTAACTAGCTCAACAAGTGCGCTAGGGTTAATAGAGACTTAGGGAAAAATTATAGTCAATTCCTAGGGTTAGTTTAGGAGTTATTAGGGGTTAGAGGGTTAGATTTGCTGCACCCTTATGGCTGTAGGTTAGTTTTGTAAAAACAACAAGAATTATTGGTTGAAAGGGGACACCTCAATGAGGCAAGAGATCCAAAGGCTCAAGGAACAACTTCCAAAAGAGACAACTTTAAAACTTGAAAATTTCACGTTTACCAAGGCAACAATTTATTTCTCTAATGCAACAAATAATGACTTTGGGATAATGGAGTCAAGAAAATAATGAGCTAGAGGTACTACCTCCTTGGGGGTGTAAATCCTCTTACTCCCCAAGGCAAGTATCCCTAGCTAGGGTTCAGGTTAAGAGGGTGTATGCACTTATACTTCTCTTAGAAAACCCTTGTTAAACTAATAAAATGTAAGCATAAAATTATGGAGACTAAGGTGGGGGTGTATGCCCTTATACTTCCCACCTAGCTCTAGCAAATAACCTTGAATTGAATAAAAAATAATAGCACAATGTAAAAATCCTTACCAATTCAAGGAAAAAAGCACAATGTAAAAAGCCTTACCAATTCAAGGAAAAAAGCTAAGACAAAGCACCACAATAGAAAAGAAGAGCCTTCCAAGTCTACCACATTACTTCCATCAACCAATAACCAAAGAGATAACCATACACAAGAGCACAACAGATAAACTAGCTACAGATAGTGAAAATTCCAGTCCAATACTTCTCACAATGGGAGAGTTATGATTCAAAATGAGATCTTATGATCTCTATTTATACAAAATATCACTAACATAGCTTGTCCACATAATTTTAGGGTAAACCACAATATTATGGGTCAACAGCCCTAATATTTCCCCTTTACAAAAAGAATATTAAACAATTCATCTTTAAATTCTACTTTTTGCACAAATGAAAACCCTAAGAGTGGTGTCACCCCTTTAGGAGGGATGTTTTGACACTTTTAGGTCAAATGTTGAGTTGGAGATGATAGGGTTGGGCCTTCAAAGGCCATGTGTCTCTAATAAAACCTTCTACTTCATGATCCAAGGATTCCTTCCTTCAAAACATGCCATGTGTAGTCATCACCACCTCAAGCTCATCAAGCATGATGTCAAGCCTCCAAAAGATGACGTTTTGCCTCTCCTAGGAAAAATGTTTGGCATGCAAGGGCTAGGTCATGTTGTCCAAGGTGTCCTCTAGGCCTCCGAAGGTATTTCTCTCCCATCCAGCATGCGGGCCCTTGGAATCCAACCTGTGGGCTTCAATCCCCATGGAATCCCAAACTAGGATTGTTCCTCCAAAATTGCCCACCAACTAGGTCCTACAAAGAAAAATAAGCATGCTCTCCAAGGATCTCAAGTCAAAATATCATGATGAGTAAATCAAATCAATAAATTATCCACCTAATCATGTGCATCAAATATTACCCTGTCAAACAAGTAAGTGCTCAAAGACATTATGCGACTTACCAAGCTTGGATATGGGAGGGTCGACGAGGTGTCCTATTGGGTAGATCTTTCCTAGGTCAAGGAGTGTTTCCCAAGTGATCCCTCTCTAAGCCATGTAAAGTGGATGAAGTGGTTAAGGATCAAGAATCAATGGGCATGTGTTTCATGACATAAAAGGGGTTGTAGTGTCTCATTCATGGGTGCCTTTGTAGAGGGTGTGTGGCACCTTTGTTTGCAATGCAATTTTTCCAAGCCCATCATTTTTCCATTCTTTGTTTCTTTCATGTTTTAAGGATAAGTTGAAGACCACTATCTTGGCATGGTGTCTAGATAAATGACAGTGTGACTCACAAATACCTTGTGGAAATGAGAAGGTTGGCTCGTGATGAGACCCCTTTTCTCTCATTGGTGCAACTGAGAGTCACTACCCTGGCTTGGTGGCTAGATGATGGTAGTATCATACCACTAAGTACCCATGATCATGATAGGTCGGCTTCTGATGAGAACTCCTATCCTACAAATAACCCCCTAAGCATTCTATCTTTTATTCTTGTGGGTCCCCCTTTTTTTAAAGAGAAGCAATTCATCACTTTTTTGGGGGATCCCTGGGAGAAGCATCTGGAAGGTTGATAAATATGATTTTATCTTTTACCCAACAACAATCCCTCTGGGAATTCATCCCCTTCTTCCCATAAAATGAGGGACAACCCCTTCTTGGGTTAATACACCCTAAAATCCCAAGAGACAAGGAGATGGGGGGTTTAAGTGATGGAAAGTGGTAAGTATGGCTGGGAATGGTACGATGGATCTTCAAGGGAGTTCCTAGTAGCAAATCCATTCCCGAGGAAGACCAGTTACTAGGAAACAATGTCAACCACCAAGGTGAAAGATGGATAAAGGAATAATGTCCAAGCATATGTCATGAAATATAAAGCAGTCTAAGATACAACATACTTAAATTCCTCAAATATTGAAATGACACTCACCATAATACCTGACTTATACCTCATGGAGTAAGGCCCAGTGCCTCTCGAAAGCCAACTGGTGTGGTGGATGCCATCTCAAAATCATGACCTCCGTGGTGGTGATGTTGAAATAATGTAACTGCGAAGAGCATTCTTATTATTATTGGATTAAATCCCCATTGTGGATTAATCATGTCATTATTATTATTTTGTTATTGGATTAAATCCCCATTGTGGATTAATCATGTCATTATTATTATTATTGTTATTGGATTAATCCCCATTG
>ML792996.1:55848-66377 GCA_009831015.1 Picea engelmannii
TCCCCATTGAGGATTAATCATGTCGGTAATTGTATAAGGACCAAATCCCCTTTTGCGGATTGGTCATCGGATAATTACAAAGTGCAGAATAAGAAGTCGGCCCCAACAGTTATAATGGAAGACCCAGAATTAATTAAAGGTGGTTTTACCCACCCAGAGTGAGAGGTCGGCCTTGCTAGATTGTGACCTTTCACACGTGCCAGGCTGATATAAATAAGAGGCTAGCGCCTCACTTCTTACACTTGCTCATTCTCTTATGAGGCAAGCTGCAATTAGAAGTTGGAGAGAGGAGAAGAAGAGTGGTGCATCTCTTGGGGAGGACTTTCTGTATTGGTTTGAGTTATCTCTTGAACATTGTATAAGCCATTTATGATAAGGAAGTTTTTGCTGGGTTTTCTTCCCCTAGAGGGTTTCCCAGGATAAATGTCGTGTCTCTTGTGAATGTGTATTTCTTAGTGATCTTGTTCTTATTATGATCTTATCTTATGAAATGAAAAGAACTATGATAATGGCATAAACATTAACAGGTGAAAAGGGTATCCATCTGTGTAAGTGGATATTGTTGGTAATGTAGTCTCTCAGAACTTCATATCTGCAACCTAAGGGCCTCGAGACATGATCTCCTTAGTTATCCCACAAATGGGGATAACATCTAGCTCCTTCTTGGGGACATGTGCTCACCATAGAGTGCATGAGAACCACAACATGTCCTGGTGGACCCGTGCCTTCCAAAACTCAAACAAAATTATCAGAGCATATAGGGTGGTGCTATCACCCTTCATCCATATACATAAAAATTCAAAATAAAAACTAATCTAGAAAAGAAAATTTTTGACATTTAAAAAAAATAAAATCTAAACTAAGCATGAAATCAATATGCAAGTAGAGAAAAATGAAATGCATCTAAGCTAATATGAGAAATCAATATGCAAGTGCAAGGAAAGAAATATGACCTACCTACTCACTTGGGGCCTTGGGGCCCTGAAGATCAGGTGACGGGTGATGTAAGGTGAAGTCATACAACTAGTGCAACCAGTTGGTCATCTCATAAAAGTACCTCCCTCATGTGCGTAATCATATAATACCCCAAAGATAAGTCAAGCACATAATAATCATGAGAATAAACACACATATAATCGATCATGAAATAAAATTCATGGAGATGGGTGGGAGGGAGGAAATCCTGCTGGAAAGAGAAACCATCAGCCTGATCATCTCGCTTGAAACTATATCCAAAATCTTGATCAATCCATCCATGAAGAGGGATACCATATATAGACGACGACTTGTCTTCATCTTCACTTAGAAAATCATTGCTCCCTAAAGGCTGAGAAAGGACAAGAGATCCCAAGAAAACCTTATGATTTTCCAA
The DNA here is from genome assembly GCA_009831015.1 of Picea engelmannii. NCBI lineage: Eukaryota > Viridiplantae > Streptophyta > Pinopsida > Pinales > Pinaceae > Picea > Picea engelmannii. The sequence goes on from ML792996.1 coordinate 57,221, forward strand.
GCAAGAGGAAATGGGGTAAGGAACAACCTTAGAGAGAAACTCCTCTGTCGGATTTAGGAAATGTCTCTTATTTTTCTATAAATACCTACCCATAGTTTCAACATGAAAGTACTTTTGTTTGGTAGTGTAGACCTCAGAATTCTTTGGGCTGGCCACAACATGGTGTCTATCAAAATATGAGCATAGAACAAATTTGCATCCTCAAAAGGGTATGCATCAAGGGATGAATGAATATCACTCTGAATATACTATGACAAGTCATCCTCGAAAGGGAGAAAAAAATATGTAACCATATCATCATCAAGATGCCAAATATATAAATAATGCATGTATCAAGATGAGTCCTCTAAAGATGAAACTCCAACCCCCTCTGCTTGATATCTACCCTCAACTTCATAAATGGGATCTCTATCAATAATGAAGAAAACCACATCCCATCTACGTCTCCCAACCTGTATGAAATCATCAATTTGGTCATCAACTATATCCGAGGGTTGTTCCATGAATTCATTAGCATCGTAGGAGATGATTACTTCTTCATAAGACAGGATATCTTCATTTCCTTCAAAAGGGAAATCAAATAATAATGTCTCATTTAGGCCTTCCACAAGAGAGACTTCATCAAGATCCTTTTGGCATTTTTCTTCATTTCCAAATTCATGGAACAAAGTATCATCAAATTTTTCAAAAGGATTGTAACTCATCATGTTCTCTTTTTGATATGTAGGAGAAACAAAGGTTGGGGAAACTTAAAAAAAGTCTTCAAATTCTTCATCACCGAGGCTAGTTGTTTCTTCAACTTCACGTTCAAGAGGAAAATAAGGTAGAAGGACATCTTCTTCTTTAGGTAGTAGCACACATATCAATATCTCCTTCTACTCATCAAGGTCTTCTTATTCTTGGAAACTTTCTCCATGGGTTTGCTCTTTTATTGAATCTGTGTAAATAGAATCAGAGAATTCACCATCTTGATCTTGATCTTTAACGATGTTGTAAACTTCCTTGGGAATGGAGAGAGGTTCTTCACCATTTGGGAAGTTTTCCTGGTACCCATACTTCTCAGTCACATCGTCGTATAATTCTCTTGTTCCAAAATATGCAATGGCCACTTTCCAAGATGAATTTAGAGTAGGCCTTTCCTCATAATTATCGAGGGTGGAACCATAATATTTTTCTCTTTGTTGATAAAACTTAACTAGAAAGTCCTTGTTAGGACAAAGTTCTTTCGATTGTTCACAAAATTCGTCATCTTCTTCTATGCTTTTTTTGAGGCACTCAAAAATTTCCTCATTGATCTTATCAACTTCTTGTCTTTCAATTATTATTTCAACAAACTCTGGAAGAAGCGTTTCTCTCAAGCCTTCAATCGGATCAAGGTCAAAACCTTCTCTCGAAAAAGCATCTTCCAGGTCCTGAATTGTATCTTTAAGACTTTGGGCTTTTGGTCCCCAATGTTTAAAGAACTCTTTGACGAGGATCATCAAAGAAGATATACTTCTTGGCTTGCAAGAATTCTTGATCCAATCCCTTTGTTCATTTCCCAAGGATAGAAGGAGTGACCGTAGGCATACATCTTCAAGTAGTACATTCACATAATAGATGCATATGGTAAACTCAACAATGTGTGTTACGTCCGACAATGGATTATCATCAAAGTTTGGGAGGACATCGAATTGGTTTATCGGGCACTTGTTTGGATATCTGTCAATATCTTCGAGATCCAAGGCCTTGTATGCTTCATGAAAGCACCACAGAGCCATGTTTCCATTACTCAGGGTAATACCTCAATGGAGTCTCTAGATGAGCTCAAGGATCATCAATGGAGGGAAAGGGGAAAAAAGGAAAAAGCGGGCTCTGGGAAGGTGCAGTCACTAGATGATCTTCAAGAAGATATCATCAAGAAAGGTGGAAAGGGAACGTCCCTTGGGTGGAGTAACCAAGAAATCTAGGGGAAAGGATTTGGGATAGCTTGCCAAAGTGTCGTCAGGGTTCATAAGAGGATTCAAAATCCTCCTTCGCAATGGCACCAAAATGTTATCGCACAAGTTGTAGGTTGATAAAATATTGACCCTACCACCAATTGATGACAACTAGTAGAGCACCTACCCAGTGTCACCTTAGGCAGGTGTTCCGATCACTTTAGAGGTGAGGTAGTCACCTTAAGGGGGAAATCCTGGTGACCCTAGGGGGAAATGAGATGAAAAATTATAAGTATGAATGGATGTCCCTAGAGGTCGATTCTATATGGTAGGAAGAGCTTGAAAAAAGAGTCTTGGGAAGGATTACGGGTTGCCAAGTGAGTTGAGTGACTTGCTAAGAGTAAAGTACATGCTCGAGACACAATGAAATCCAATGATGCTTGAAATATGTTAGTTGGAAAAGAAAGTTAAGGTTGTTGTCTCTAATTGAAGAAAAAACAAATGATATATATCAGCTCATAAAACATAGTAAAGGATGCAATATAAGTGCTAATAATATGATAAAATAAGCAGGAGACAAGCTAGTGAAATCTAGCTCAGCTCATCAATGATTAAGCAATAAATCTAGCACAAAAATCAAGGCTGAAACAAAAGCTTGATGCAATGATATCTATCATTCTTATGGCTGTAGAAAACCGAGATTTATAGAAGAAAAAATCAGCCACTGAAAACTACTTCTAACTAGCTCAACAAGTGCGCTAGGGTTAGTAGAGACTTTGAGCAAACTTATAGTCAATTACAAGGGTTAGTTTAGGAGTTATTAGGGGTTAGAGGGTTATATTTTCTGCACCCTTATGGCTATAGGTTAGTTTTGTAACAAAAAAAAGAATTAATGGTTGAAAGGGGATTCCTCAATGAGGAAAGAGAGCCAAAGGCTCAAGAAATAACTTCCAAAAGAGACAACTTTAAAACTTGAAAATTTTACGTTTACCAATGTAACAATTTATTTCTCCAATGCAACAAATAATGACTAGTGCCTTTAATAATTGGTTTAATGGAGTCAAGCAAATAAATGAGCTAGAGGTACTACCTCCTTGGGGGTATAAATCCTCTTACTCCCCAAGGCAAGTATCCCTAGCTAGGGTTTAGGCTAAGAGGGTGTATGCACTTATACTTCTCTTAGCAAACTGATCCAGGTGGATATTGGTGGCCACCCACCTATTCCAACTGGATCCTCTTGACAGTTTTAGTTCAACACATTCTTATTTAATTCTTTGTAATGGTGGGTTCTAAACTTCCTATGTTTTCTGAAGCCCTACCCATACTCTAGGTGGATATTGGTGGCCTCCCACCTAATCCAACTAGCTTATTTTGTATGTTTTCATGTCAACACATCTTGTTGTACTTCCAAGGCCGTTTTGGGGACCTTAAAAATGTATTTTTGTCTCGTCATAGTCAAACTATAGACGAAGTCAAATTTTGATGGAGTAATGTTTATTTCTCTAAAATACCTTTCCAACGGGCTATCACGTGCCTAAAACAGAGGTCGTATGCAAAAGTTACGACCCTGGGAAGTTGAGGTACTAACTTACCCATAGGGGCCCACATAACTTTTGGAATTTCACCTCCTAGGGTTAGGTTTTTAGATGTATAGGGTTTTGGCATTTATGATTAATATCAAAAAGGCCTCTGGAGCCTCATTGTAATCATTCTTCTCATACAGATGTGCGTAGCAGCCACATTTCTCCTTAGAGATAGCTACAACCATTCGAGCAAGTGTTTCAATTCTGCAGTTTTACAGTTTCAACCTATTTCATTTATTCAATAGAAGATATTGTTCATTGCATATCTGTGTTGTTCTTCATATATTTGTGTTTATTGTATTCAGTCTGCTAATTAGTTCGTTCCGCTCCTAAATCTGGATCAATGGTATTAGAGTGGTCTTCTCTTCATTTATTTTTCTTCATGCATGTCCCTGACAAGATCTGGGTACAATAAGTTGCTACTCGAACCAATCGAGCTGTTGGAAGATTGGTCACGCCGAGCCCAAAAAAAACCCATGGGAGACGAAAAGAAAGATGATGGATCAAGAGATCCTTTTAAAATGTTGCTCGAGGAATCCCTTGCAAGACAAAGGAACGAAATGATGGATAACTTTGCGTAGATCCTTCAACGACTGCCCACAGGAGAATCATCTTCATCAAGTGGCCATGGAACCCCCTTCAAGGTACATGTAAATTTTGATATTCCATTATTTGAAGGACTGATAGATGCAGATGTTGTAGATTAGTGGTTGAATCTTCTCGAAGGGTATTTTTCGGTCCACAATTTTTCCAATAGGGAAAATATTACTTTTGCACTCCTCAAGGCCATCTCCCATGTTAAGGATTGGTCAGACACTTACTTTGAGCAAAGGGCCATAGAGGAATCTGCAATATTTGTGGTTGCCCCTACATGGGATGCCTTCCAGGATTTCATTAAAGAACAATACTACCCTGTTGGAAGCTACGAGAACCAGTACACCAGATGGACCACCCTGCATTAAGAAAGGGACCAGGCAGTACCAGATTTCACTAATATTTTCCATACCCTGCGCATCAAATTGGGTATCAAATACTCTGAGCAACATCTGGTGCTCAAATACTGTGGTTGTTTTTGTTGGACAACTGAGAGGGGGGGGTGAATCAGTTGTCACCGTGCTTAAACAATTATGCTTGTTTTAAAATCTTTACAGGGCACTCAATGATGATCACAATAATGGGAAATAAGCAAATGAACATTCAACATCAGTCACATATATGAGAAAAATAGAGACAGATAATTCCCGAGGAAACCCATACAGGGTAAAAACCTCTTTTTCTTTATATGATAAGTATTATTTACATTCTTTACATTATCATACATATGAGCATCAACTCATTGTGAGGCTACAACCTCTGTTTTTGCAAGCAACAACTTGTTGAGAGTACCAACTCTCTGTTTTCTCTAGCACCCACTAGAAGGAAGCACCAACCCCCTGGTTTCTCTAGCACCAACTAGAAGGAAGCACCAACTCCCTGGTTTCTCTAGCCCCAACTAGAAGGAAACACCAACTCCCTGTGTTCAAGCACCCACTTGAACCTTTGAGGACACCAGTCCTCCCTAGCACCTCCCAACCACCCTAAATTATAAATTCTTTGTTACCAAAACTTATTACAATGATATAAAATTATTCAATGGCTTACTAGCCCTGTTGTTGTTCTGTTACACTGCTCTGCCCTGTCTACATCAGTGTCTTCTGCACACCTCTAGCACTTTCTATTCTTCTGCCTTCTATGCTCTATGCACCATCTCCCTTCAATGCACCATTCCTCGACTGTGCATTTCTGCTCCTGCGTTTTGCCTCCTTGTACACACCTGAATTCTCCTACACAACGACAACCCTTATCTCTTCTTTGTTTAGAATTCTTATAGTCTCTGTTGTCTTTGTGCATGCAATATTCACAATGCCTCTGCATGCTCACTCCGCGCCAAATTCCTCCACAACTTGAGTGATCTGTCTGATCATCATCATGACTCTTCAGCTTCTCTGGTAGTTTACCACTCTTTCAACATCATTGTATGTTATACTGAGATTCCTCAGCCTCTCTGGAAGTTTGAGACTCTTCCTCTTCTCTGTGACAGTTGAACTCACCTTCTCTGTTCCAGTTACAGGCCTCAATGCTCATCCAGCTGTCAATCACCTCCATGAACATCTTCATCGCTCTTGAAGATTCCCAAAGACTCTTCACCTCCTCTGTCAATCATCCCAAAGTGTCTTCGAGTCCTCTGGCAGAAACCATCAGTGGTTTCTGGCAGTTACACTGTGTCGTGCTACAGTATCCCTCTGATCTTGTTCAAATTCACCTGCACCGTTGGATTGATTCCATGGGATCTTGCATTCATTTTGGCATTTCGACATTCGACAATTCGACATTCGTGTGACCATGTGTCTCGACATTCCCAGTCGTGATCCCCGAAAAGGAGCTTGGTTGCTCTAGCTGTTTCCTCCATCTCTCGCTGATGTGACCAAGGGCTATGACCACAACCTTATGCATAAGGCGCTTTCGCATTTCGTGAATATGGAGATGAGGCATCTCGACTCTCCAAGTCGCGATCCCCGAAACCCCAAAATGGAGCTTATCTGAACTAGCTCCTTCCTTCATTTTCCGTCGATGTGACCAATGGCTGCGACCATAGATTGAGCCAAAACGTGTTTCGCATTTTGACATTTCGGGATTTCAGCACTCCCATGGTAGAGTCTCTTGATGCTCCATGTCCTGATATCTGAAGCTCTGAAATGGATTCGGATCAATGGTCCACACTCTAAGTGATTCGACGGTCCTGATGTCTTCATGATTTCGTATATCGTGATTTCGGGGTTCGCAACTTCGGGACTCATATGGTAGGAGTTCTTTGACATCTCCATCTCCCGATTTCTAAAACTTTGAGGTGATGTAAACTTGCTGACGTCACACGTGGATTGACACGTGTCGAATAACTACCACGTGTCACTCTGATTCATGACTTACATGTGCCTGAAATGTTGAATCAGCTTGACACTTGTCATTGCCTGGTTGTGCCACGTGTTCTTAGCTGACATGGTTTGCTGATGTGTCTTGTTTTGCGATTTCACATTTCGACACTTCAGGACTCCAAATGTTGAGAGTCTCTGACTTCTCCATCTCCCGATTTCCAAAACTCCAAAATGGACTGGGATCAACGGTCCAGATCAAACCTTGATCTGACGGCTTAGATTAAGTCGTGATTTCGCATATCGTGATTTTGGGATTCATGTGGTTAATATTCTTTGACATCTCCAAATCGCGATCCGCGAAACTCCAAAATGGACTGGGATCAACGGTCCAGATCAAACCTTGATCTAACGGCTCAAATTAAGTCACGATTTCGCATATCACAATTTCAGGATTCCTGTGGTTAATATTCTTTGACATCTCCAACTCTCGATCTCTGAAACTCCGAAATGGAGTTTACTTCAGGGTTTTGCATTTTGTGAATTCAACAGTTTAGGGAACCTTGTTCCTTTGACTTTCCAGTCAGTGAAACGACGATCTTTCGCCACGTGTCCTACTTGAAGATGGACGGTCCTCCTATTCTCGGGATTTTGTAAGCCCGCTTCTCCTAGCACTTTAAAGAACATGCAAGCTCTCCTTGATCCAACAGTGGTCGGACCCTGCGCTCGGATCTAATGCCCGAGATCTATCCTCCATATCTGCATGATCCTTTTGTCTACATTGAGATCCGATAGCCATCGGGAATTATGAATTGTTGATCCAATGATCACGGTTGCTGCTCTTCCCCGATTATCATTGCGCTGCTGATCATCGCTATTGTACTTAAGCCATCATCATTGTTGTACATGCCATCAATGGCAAGCATTCACTGCCTGTAAAACATGCCAACAATCTCCCCCTTTGTCATTGATGGCAACTAAGGCACCCAAATTCTTGTAGTAATTTTAGCTCCCCCTGAGCTATTGTAGTAATTTTAGGAGGCATTAGATATTCAAATAATACAAAACTCCCCCTAACAAGATGGAATCTTTTAGGTGAGAAGAAATGACACCCAACTTCTATCTGAGATATTCAAAATTTGTCTTGGCTAGGGGTTTAGTAAAGACATGCTCCCCCTGAGCTATTGTAGTAATTTTAGGAGGCATTAGATATTCAAATAATACAAAACTCCCCCTAAAAAGATGGAATCTTTTAGGTGTGAGAATAAATGACACCCAACTTCTATCTGAGATATTCAAAATTTGTCTTGGCTAGGGTTTTAGTAAAGATGTTTGCAATTTGTTCTGTAGTGGGAATGTAATGGACCTGAACAATATGATTGGTGACCTGCTCTCTCAAAAAATGATATTTTATGGGAATATGCTTGGTCTTGGAGTGGAATACAAGATTTTTAGACAGACTGATGGCACTAGTGTTATCACAATGAATTGGGATTGGTGCAGTGTATTTTACCTCTAAGTCTACAAGTGTCTAAATCATCCATAATACCCGAGTGCAACAGGTAGCAGCAGCAATGTACTCTGCTTTTGTGGTTGATAAAGAAATGGAACCTTGATTTTTACTAAGCCAGGCTACTAAGGAGTCACCTAGGAAGAATGCTCCTCCACTGGTGCTTTTTCTCTCATCAACACAGTTTTCCCAATTTGCATTTGAATAAGCAGTCAACTGAAGATTTTGATTTCTGGGATACCACAGACCATAAGTCATTGTTTCTTTTAAATACCTGAATATCCTTTTGACAGATTGCAAATGACTCTGTTTGGGTGCAGCCTGATATCTTCCCACCATTCCTACAACATGCATTATGTCTGGGTAAGATGCTGTGATGTATAGCAGGCTTCCTATCATTGATCAATATGAGCTTTGATCAACATCAGGTGAATCATCATCCTTGCTTAATTTACATCCAGTTACCATAGGTGTACCCCCAGGTTTAGAATCTTCCATTTGAAACCTTTTCAACATTTCTCTTAGATATTTTTCTTGAGAAATGAACATCCCTTCGGGCCTCTGAGTAATTTGCAGGCCAAGAAAAAATGACAGTTCTCCTATCATAGACATTTCAAATTCAGATTCCATGGCAGAAGCAAACCATTGTACCAGTGAATCCTTATTACATCCAAAGATGATGTCATCTACATAGACCAGTACGATGAGCAAATCATTATCCTCTGTTTTAATATACAAATTGTTGTCAGTTGTTCCTCTCTTGAACCCTTTGTCTTTGAGATACGTATCCAGTCTGTGATACCAGGCTCGAGGGGCTTGTTTTAAACCATATAAAGCTTTCTTCATATTGCATACTAAGTCAAGGTTATCAGACAATTTGAAACCCTTTGGTTATTCCATATAGACTTCTTCACTTAAATCTCGATTGAGAAAGGCTGACTTGACATCCATTTGGTAGACTTTAAACCTTTTATGACAAGCATAGGCAAGAAACATTCTGATAGCTTCTAATCTTGTTACGGGAACAAATGTTTCATCAAATTCCAGTCCTTCTATCTAAGCATAGCCTTTACAGACTAACCTCGCTTTGTTTCTAATAACTTGTCCTTGCTCATTCAACTTATTCTTAAAGATCCATTTGGAGCCAATGACATTTTTACCTTCAGGTCTTTGAACCATCTCCCACGTATTGTTTTTCTCAATCTGATCAAGTTCTTCATTCATTTCTTTAACCCA
>ML792996.1:66662-79939 GCA_009831015.1 Picea engelmannii
CTACCCAGTAGGTTTGACCAATGTTCTTCTCATTCATCATTGACCTGGCCATTTCCTGCACTGTTCTATTTTGCCTCTCAACTACTCCATTTTGTTGTGGATTTCTTGGGATTGTGTATTCTCTCTTGATCCCATGCTCATCGAAAAATTCCTTGAAGTCTCTTGACATAAACTCTCCTCCCCGGTCTGATCTTACTGCCTTTAACCTCTTCCCTATTTGAGTCTCAGTTAAAGCCTTAAATATTTTAAACTTCTCAAATGCTTTAGCTTTTTCTTTGAGAAAGGAAACCCAAGTAAGTCTAGAGTAATCATCGATAATCAGCATGAAGTAGTTTTATTTCCCTGTGCCTTCCTATCTTGATGGTCCACATAAATCCATATGAACTAGTTGGAGTGGTTTCTCTGTTGAAGTAAAGCTCTTGGACTTAAAGTGTGTCCTGTTTTGCTTCCCTACTTGACAGGGTTTACACATTGAATCTTGGGGCTTTGATATTCTCGGAAGATATTTTACTGCCTCGAGGTTTTTGAGTTTGATTAAGTGGTCAAAGTTTAGATGTCCAAGTCTCCTATGCCATAACCAGCTTTCATCATGTTTGCTTATATGACATTCTTCTCTATTTTCTTTCAGCACATATACATTATTTTCTGTCCTTATGCCTTTGGCCACCACTTGTCCTGAGTCTACAGACTTTATCTTACAGTCCTTGGACGTGAACAACAGCTTGCATCCTCTATCACACATTTGACTTACACTGAGCAGATTATGTTTCAGCCCATCCAAAAGTAGAACATCTTGGGCTTTTCCTTTTCCATTACTTAAGATCACCATTCCTTTGCCTTTTATTTTCCCTGGAGCATCGTTTCCAAAGGTTACGCTTCCTAATTTTCTTTCACTTAGAGAGTTTGGATCTGCAAAATCCTCACAGCAAAGTAGGGAAAATAGGACCACAACCCACACAACAAGGGACATAGCAAATATGTCCACTCTCAGGACAACTAGTCCAAGCCACAACATAATAAGGGAAATAAGAAGACAAAGAAGGACACGAGAAAATGGTGTGAGTACCATAAAATCCCTTGGCACAACACTAAAGAATGCCACTCCAAGCAGTCACTCGTGTCCGAGATGAAGGCTTCAGAGTCAGAGGCCGATTCTGACTCTGAATCAAATCTCAAAGGAGGAAATCAAATTATCGATGCTGAACCCAGTGCCACTGTCGCTACCATCAAAGTTCATCCAAGCAAACCAGAAGAACCAGAGGAAGGGGAACACCTCTTTCACTCACATATGTGGGTAAAGGGGCCTCCGCTTCATTTCATTGTCGATAGCGGAAATGAGAAGAACCTGTTTTCAACAGAGGTCATCAAGCGGTTGGACCTGCCGATGACATCGCACCCACAACCCCACACAATTGGCTGGCTTCACCAAGGAAGAGATCTATGTGTCATCCAACAATGTCATTTTCCCTACAACATCAAGCCTTTCAAGGATGAGGTATTGTGTGATATTGCTCCCCTTGAATTTTGTGATGTTATTTTAGGACAACCATATTTGTGGAAGCATCATCCTGTGTATGAGTCTAGACCCCATAGTGTTATTATTATTTTGGGTAGAAAAATTGTACAGGATACCAGAGGTAGCGCCGCCTATCGCTATTTCTTTAATCTCTGCTAAGAAATGTAGTAAGGTCATTTCACAGACTGAGAAGTTTGTCTTCTTTGTGATCCATGCTCACAGTAAGAAGAAGGTCCTCGCCACATCCATGGCCTCTACACAGAGCCTCTCTTTGTAGCATAAGCAAGTGGATGGGATCATGGAAGAGTACATAGACATATTCTCCTCACCCACCAGGGTACCGTCACACTTCCAAGTCAAGCATCCAATTGATCTAATCCTTGGTGCACCTCTACCTAATGGACCGGTCTATCATCACTCACTGATGGAAAATGATGAAATCAGGCATCAGACCAAGAGCTTCTTCAAAAGGGGCACATCATACCCATCTCCTCCCTTTGAAGAAGCCCAATTATATTGGTGTAGAAGAAGGACGAGACTTAACGACTCTGCATTGATTACAAAGACTTAAACAAAATAATGGCCAGGAACTGGTACCCAATTCCCAAGATTGATGACCTTCTTGACCAACTTAAGGGGGAAAAGTTCTTCAACAATATTGACCTAAAGTCTGGCTACCACTAGGTTCCCATCGAACCAACTGATGTATGGAAGACAACTTTCAAATCTAAAGAAGGTCTCTTCGAATGGCTAGTCATGCCCTTTGGCTTAACAAATGCAACAATCACTTTCATGAGGTTGGCTTATTTTGTATGTTTTCATGTCAACACATCTTGTTGTACTTTCAGGGCCATTTTGGGGCCCTTAACAATGTTTTTTTGGCTCACCATAGTCAAAATGTAGACAATGTTGGGCCCGAGATATGATCACTTTTATGACGGTTATTATACACTTTTGCCGCATGTACATATGTGTTTTTCATATTTTAAAGGAGTTTTTTGAAGAATTTTATGATAAAACGGTATGATCAACATAAGGTATGTGTGATTCATGTTTAATGATTGTATTACGTATAATTCATCATGTTTTATGATTACCAAGATCTAATTCACATTTTTCTGGTGTTACAGGGAAAAAACGCACCACGTTTCTTCTTTCGGCACTTGATCTGACACTCCTTCCAGTACTCGTTCCGACACTTGATCTGACACTATGTCCAACACTACGTATTGCATAAAAACGTAGGGCGACTTGGAAGTTATGGTATTGGCGGCCAGTGAAGGGAAAATCAGGCATGTGGGTTTTTTTCATGCTTGCCCCCTCTAGCTATTGAGCTCCCAACAACTCAGTTTCAGTTGCTCAAGAGGGTAATTATTGGCTTGCTCTGTTTTATCAGTTAGGGCATCATTTATTGTAATTTGCTGAAATTAGAAGTGGTTCGACCCTCCTGTGGTCGACCACTTGGTCTGTAAATGTTATAAATACCACTGAGGTGGTCAGATGATTGTTAAGTAGCATAAGCATTAGAATTTTCAGTGTGATAGACAGAAAAACGATTTTACTTTGTTTTGAGTTTTTACATTGCTAGATTATGCCAAAACTACGTTTTTTAGTTTTTATGGTGAATTCGACCTGCTGAGTTCGTGGTGTGATTTTATAGAGTGACCACGACTTGCTGGGGGCCCCACCAATAGTCTGGTAACTGTCTTCGTGTTTGTTTATGCATTTCATAATTTAATTGTTCTCTTTATTTTTTGTACATGCATATTTTTATTGTGTTAACTAGTTTGTTGTAGTTTAATTGTTTTGATTCTCTTTTGCAGGTTAGAATGATGAAATGTGTTAGCATGCATTGATCTTGTAGATTAAGAACATAATTTCTAGTCTCTATACTAACCTCGTGTGCAATTAGATGTTATATTATGCTTTGATTTATGATTTTATAGTCAAGTTTAAAACAAAGTTTTAATTAGAATAGAATAGAGTTTTAATTTAGGTTCTAATCCGGATTATTTTTGGCACGAAATGCAAGCAGAGATATAATAAATAAATGCACATAGATATCACATATATTCAATAATATAATAGGAATATATCATAGATGCAACCATAAACACAGATATACAGTAATACACAATTTCTATTAATGAAATAAATGTATCGAGACTGTAAAATACAGAGTGAAAGACTCGATAGAATGGTGGCAACTTATCTCTGAGAAGAGATGTGACAGCTACTCGTATTCGCAAGAAGATGATTACAATGAGGCTCTGAAGGCCTTTTTACAATAAGAAGGAATTCCAAAAACCCTAGACATCCAAAAACCTAACCCTAGGAGATGAAGCGCCAAAATTCACGTGGGCCCTGTTTGGGTAAGTGAGTACATCAACTTCTCGGGGTCGTAATTTTTGCATACGATCTCCATTTTAGGCGTGTGATAGCTCATTGGAAAGGTATCATTGAGGAGATTCATTTTGGGGGATCAATCTGCCTTCATCTATAATTGAGAAACTTGATCTCGAAAAACCTTCATTTAGACCCTCAAAATGGCCCTGGAAGTTAAAAACTGCTAAAAATAGTAAATTGCCAAAATTGCCAGAAACTGTTTTGAGCCAGCCAAAAAAGGTGGGTGGCCACCGATATCCACCTGGATCAATCCTCCCTCCTTAGGAGGCAATGATATCCATTGCGTTGAGTTCCCGGGGGAGAGGGAAAAGCGTTTGCTAAATTTGCATCTTTGTGAGTTGCTTGCCTTGCTGGAGACGTCGCGCTGCTCAGTTTGTGGAAGTCTGTCACGAACCTGTTGAGGTTGAGGCTATTCAACAAGTTAGGTTACATGAGAGGACGATATGCAGAAGGAATCTTTGTGCTTTGCTGCAACCTTGTTGACCTGCTTCTATTGGATAGAAGGTGCTTGGGGCGAGGTTGTAGTGGTTCCAATGTCCTTTTGTTCCCCTTTTGAACAGATTGTGAAGAAGCTGAATTTTGTAGTATGAGATACTACCTTGCGACACTTTTTTGGTGGAACAGTAGTCTAAACTACCTCTGGTATTCTATAGAGATGACCCCCCAAAGTAACAATGAAATTATGGGGTCGAGACTCATAAACAACATGGCATCTCCACATATATGGTTGGCCCAAGAGGACATCACAAAAGTCCAATGGGGCAACATCACATAATAACTCATCCTTGAAGGGTTGGATGCCATATGAAAATCGACACTGTTGGCTGACACGAAGATCTCGTCCTTGGCGAAGCCACCTGATGTTGTATAGCTGCGGGTGTGGTGTTGTCGACAATCCCAACTGTTTGACGACCTTTGCTGAGATGAGGTTCTTTTGGCTTCCGCTATCAACAATAAAATGCAGCGGGGTCCCCTTCACCCAGATCTGTGGATGAAAAAGGCTCTCCCCCTCTTCAAGATCTGTTGGTTCTTCTGGTTGAATTGTTGCGGTCGCGACAATAGCAGTGGGGTCTGCGTCAATGATCTTTCCTTTACCAGTATTTTCAGAATTAGATTCTGAATCAGGGTTCGGCTCCTTGTCTTTGATCTCGGCCACCAATGACTATTTTGAGCGACATTCATCGGTATTGTGCCAAGGGATTTTGTGGAAATCACACCATTTTACGGTGTCCTTCTTTGTCTTCCCGTGACCCTTCTTTTCATGTGGCTTGGAATGGTTTTCAGGAGATAGTTTGTTAGGGACGTCTTTGTCATACTTTGGTTGTTGCGGATTTGCAGAACCAAAATACCATTTGGTCTGGTGCTTAAATTTATGCTTGATTTTAACAACATATCGATAAGTAACACCGAGTGATGAGATGTCCAGAAAATCCATTTAAGTCTGGATGTATCTGTGTAGAGCCCCACGGTATTTCAGAACCAAATGTCGCTCTGAGTCTTTGATACCCAACTTGGTGCGCAAGGTATGGAAGGTATTGGTGAACTCCGGAACTGCTTGGTCCCTCTCTTGCTGCAGTGTGGTCCATCTCATGTACTGGTCCTCATAGTTGCCAACAGGGTAATACTGTTCCTTTATCGCATCCACAAAAAAATTCCAAGTGGGATCAACCCTGTATATTCCAGACTCCTTCGTGGAACTTGTCTCCCAATAAGTTTCCCACCAATATTTGACGTGAGGGAGAGCTTTAAGGAGTGCGAAGGTGATATTTTCTTTATCGAAAAAATTGTGAATAGAGAAATAACCTTCTAGTAGAGTTAACCATTTTTCTAGGGCTTCTGCATCTATATGTCCTTCAAATACAGAAATATCAAAACTAACTTGTACCTTGAAAGGTGAGTTGCCTCCAAAGTGGCTGCTTGATGAAGATGCGCCTGCTGTTATCGGCAGGCATTGAAGGATGTGGACAAAATTCTCCATCATTTCGTCCCTCTGTCGTGTGAGAGCTTGCTTAAGCAACATATTGATAGGATCATTTGCTCCGTCGTTTTTATTTTCTTCTGCCATTG
Source organism: Picea engelmannii (assembly GCA_009831015.1). NCBI lineage: Eukaryota > Viridiplantae > Streptophyta > Pinopsida > Pinales > Pinaceae > Picea > Picea engelmannii. Next base: position 72,652 of record ML792996.1, read on the forward strand.
AGGGTTTCTTGGGTGTGCGAGAGCAATTGTCTTCAAGAGAGACAAGCTCGAGACCCAACTTTCTATACTGGGACCTCGTCGGGGACATGCACTGAAAAAAACGATCAAGAGCAACCTGCTCTAATACCACTGATCCAGATTATTTTTCGGCACAAAATGCGAGTGGAGATATAATAAACAAATGCACAGAGATATCACAGATAGTCAATAATATAACATGAATATATCAGAGATGCAACCATAAACACATATATATAGTAATACACGATTTCTATTAATGAAATAAATGTATAGAGACTGTAAAATACAAAGTGAAAGACTCGATATAATGGTGACAACTTATCTCTGAGAAGAGATGTGACGACTACTCGCATTCGCAAGAAGATGATTACAATGAGGCTCTGAAGGCCTTTTTACAATAAGCAATAATTCCAAAAACCCTAGACATCCAAAAACCTAACCCTAGGAGATGAAGCGCCAAAAGTCACGTGGGTCCCGTTTGGGTAAGTGAGTACATCAATTTCCCGGGGTCATAACTTTTGCATACGATCTATGTTTTAGGCATGTGATAGCTCGTTGGAAAGGTATCATCGAGGAGATTCATTTTGGGGGCTCAATATGCCTTAGAATATCATTGAGAACCTCGATCTCAAAAAAAATTCAATTGGGCCCTCAAAATGGCCCCGGAAGTTAAAAACTGCTAAAAATAGTAAATTGCCAAAATTGCCAGAAACTGTTTTGAGCCAGCTGGAAAAGGTGGGTGGCCACCGATATCCACCTAGATCAGGTTCTCTTTGACAAGGATTTGATGGATGGATAGACTTAATTCCAGTTTTTAATTATAGATTGCTTATTTCAGTTTTATATAGATCTCGTTTAATTAGTTGTTGGTTAATGTAGATTGTTAGTTTACTTTTCAATATCATAGTTTAATTTCTGCTTTTAATAATTTCTTTATTGCAGTTTGAATTGTTAGAATAGATATATCATAGTTTCGTTTTACGTAATTTCCTTTCCTAGAATTAAATTTTAATTGTAGTTCTTAGTTAATGATTGAGTTTAATTATGAATTTTGCTTATGTAGAATAGAAGTATAATGATGATCTCGTTATGTTGTTGATGGTTTATACATGAATATGCAGAGTATCTAACATTGTTTTGTTGTGGCTAAATTCTCATTGGATTGTTTAATCCATACCTTTCACTTTTCCATTGAGATTAGTGTTGAGCTTGTACCACTCGAATTGTCCTTTGTTGTTAAGTGACATCGAGATATCATTTGAAACCAAAGACATTCACACAACCACCGACATTATATTTGAATTGTCATAGGTTAAAAGATAGTTTTCCTGTTTTTATAGTTTAAGAGATAGTTTTCTTGCTTTCATAGATTAAAAGAAATAGTTTTCCTGCTTTCATAGATATAGTTTCTTCCTTTCATAGATTAGAATAAAGTTTTATTGTTGCTGTAGGATAGATAGACTTTGCTTTGATAGATCAAATAGTAGTTTTCTTATCATAGGTTCAAGACTAGTTGCTAGTTCTTCTTGCTTTCAATAAAATAGATTTCCTTTCATGCATTAGAAATAGTTTTGAATTAAGCATTTAGTCCACTTGCCTCTTAGGCTCGATAGTTGTTCAATGAGAAGTTTTAATTTGATTGCTTGCAGTAGTTAGTTGTTTTTGCTTACTTGTCTATTTTCTTTATTAGGTTAATTAGTTGTCTTTGCTTACTTGTCTATTGCTTTAGTAGGTTAGATAGTTGTCTTTTCTTACTTGTTTACTTTCTTTATTAGGTTAGTTAGGTGTCTTTGCTTGCTTGTTTATTTATTTTCTTTCATAGAGTAGTTGTTCATTGAATGTAGGTTGGCAAGTTAAAATAGTTTTCTTTTGTTAGTTGCTCATTATTATGCTTAGTAGTTTGCCTTTGCTTATTGTTGAACTAGTTTGCTTTGAATGGGGTTTTTGACTTGCTTTTCTTAGGACTATCCATCGATCCTTGGCCCAAAAGTACTTAGGTTACCTAGTTTCAAGTTGCTTAGTAGGGTTTGCTCATTAGATAGTTTTGCTTGAGTAGATTAGCCTTAGATAGCTAACTTCATTAGTTAGACTATACTTCTACCAACCCTTCTACCTTTGGCATATATTTTGCTACAACTCTAAGTTTACTTACCCCGAGTTGACAATTTAATTGAGGGTTTTTACTGTGTTTTTAGTGCGTATAGAACACCCATCATTTTTGGTGCCATTTCCGAGGAGTTGTCTTAAGGTAAGAAGTAGTTAGGAAATAGATCATACTTAGACCTTAACATTAGCTTGGTGGTGGGGGAGCTTTAAGACAAGAGGTAAGAACCTGTGCATTTGCTATAGCAGGTTCCTCCAAACCCAATGGTAGTTTTTCCTTTTTGTTTTTATTTTCTTTCATGAATAGACCTAGAAACCAAATGGTATCTTTTTCTTTTGTTTTTTCTTTCTTTCATGAATAGGCCTAGAGATCCACAAGGTAGATACATTAAATCAAAATCAGACCTTTCAACCAAGGTTCCTTTTGATCTCTTTGGGGGAAGGAATGTTCCTCTTATAAAATCCACAGACCGATACCGAAAAACAGAAGCTAGCTCAACTCAAAGAGATAAAATAGTCTCTGAAGAGACTAACACAGGGAGCACTATAGAACAAGAAATTGAAGCATCAATCATATTAGGAAAGGAGGCAAGACCACTCGAGTCTTCCACAGAACCAAACAATACAACCTTTGCTTTTACACCACCACCAAGGGACCCTAATTTTAAGGACATCATAGACCCTGAATAGGTGAATATTTTGTTTGGTAGTTCAGCCAATGTAATCATATCTCAAATTGACACAGAAACTTTGGCACCAATAGTCTCAACCGGCTTGAGTGGAGTCCCATATATCCAATCCATAGGAAGACCTTTCCATCAAAGGGAAAACTTGTTTTCTTCAAAGATAAAACCACCTAGGTACTCTCTTTTTGGAAACCAAGCCAATATGGATGATCAGGAGGACCATAACAATGTAAGACAAGGGGAGGAAGAAGAAATTGGAAACCAAACCAAAACTACCTTCAGGTTTCTGATTTTAGACACCACTCCAAATGTCAACATGAAGAATATTCCTCTCTCAGCATTGCCTACCTTTTACGGTAAAAACAATGAAGATCCAAACACCTTCCTATTTGAATTTGACATCTTGTGCAAGAGCTACAACTACATACAAGATGCCCAAAAATTAAAACTCTTTCCTGCCACCCTCAAAGACTCCACACTAAGATGGTTCATGGAGTTGGGAGAATCCAGTATTAGGTCTTGGGAAGCCATGAATGACATATTTCTTAAGAAGTACCAAGACTACTACAAGACCAAAGAGTCTCGTAATGACATCTTTAAAATCCAACAGTTAGAAGATGATACCCTCGAAGATTATATGGAAAGATTTGGTTACATCTCCCAGAAGTCAAAATACCATGACCTCCCAGAGGATGCGATTAGGGATCTTTTCCTTAAGGGAATTTCAGAAGAATATCTAGAGATGCTTAACCTGATGGAATTAGGTGACATCTCTCATAAACCTTTTGCTGAAATATGTGAAATGTGTAAAAATTACTCAAGGAGTAGAGCCAAAACATGAAAGAATGTTCAGGACCTTTACAATAGAAACTTAAAACCAACTAGTTCAGGTGGTATCACAAGAGCAGAGATAGGGTACCTTTTAGAGAACTTCAATACATATATCTTAATCACAATAGGTTCCCAGTTGGACACCCTAAAAATAAAAAATAAATAGGAGGAGGAAAATGCAGTAATGAGCATATATTTCCCAAGTTGCAGGAGGGAGCATTCCTCAAGGGAATGCCCATTAGATAACATTTCAGTTTGTGGCTTCTGTACAGAAGACCATGTAACTGAAAAATGTCCATCATTGCCTGGTTTACTAGCTATATATAGAAATGGAAATCCTGGGGAGTCTTCTTATGCACCTAGGAGGCCATGGTAGCCTAGGAATCAACCCACATACCCAGATCTATAGTCTCAAGTTCCACCCTATTATCAACAACAACAATAATGGAAGTCACCAAGTTGGAAAAATTGGTCTACTCAGTACCAACATCCTTGCTTTCAAGGATGGAGAGGAATACATAACCAAGGAAACCGTCAAGCTCCACCTATCCATATGTCCAACCACCCTTATCCTCAGTTCTCACCAAACACTCCACAACTTCTGCCAGGTTTTGTTCCACCACCTTTACCTCCTATTCCACAACAACAACCGCTACAATATCAAAATGCAAGATCCCCGAAACTGACACTATTACTGACACAGCCAGTGCTAAATCCTAATAATAAGCCCCCTCAACCTCTTCACAATGTTGAGATGCAGGCCTTCCTGACATATGTTATTACTCGTGTTCCATTATAGGAAATTCAACTAAGATCGGGAAAAGTTCTAAGTAGGCAAGGACATTTAGTGGTCATCTAGGTAGAAGAAGAAGAATAAACCACCAAACAACCCACAGATGACACTAGGTGGGAAGATGTTATTATCCCGAAGAATCAAGAACCCAAGCTTCCCCAAAATGAACCTTCACAAATTATGAAGGTACCTCCTTATCCAGACCAATTGGTAATTGAGAAACCTACCACCCGACCAGAATTTGACATTTTGAGTGAATTGAAAAATATTTGTGTCAAGATTCCTTTACTTCAAGCCATTAAAGACATTCCAATCTACAGTAAGGTAGTCAAAGAATTGTGTATCAAGAAGCCAAGTAGGAAGCAAAAGGACCCCCCTACAGTACACTTGATAGGATGACTTTTTGAGTACATATCAGAGCAGCCAAAACTAGCAAAATATGGGAACCCAAGAAACCCCATAGTGACTATAACTATTAATGAGGTCTCCATTGGAAACCCTCTCATAGATCTAGGGGCAACCATCAATTTTATGACCGCTACTACCTTGGAACAATTATAGTTACAACCTCTTCTTCGACCTACCCCAACCATTTTGGAATTAGCAGATAAGACTAGGGTTATATCTGAAGGAATTTTAGATGATATCATGGTTAGTTTAGTCTCATGGGAGTACCCCATAGATTTTCTCGTCATTCATTCTAAGGATCCTACCAAAGGCCATCCCATCATTTTGGGAAGACCTTGGCTAGCCACAACCAATGCATTTATTGGCTGTAGAGAAGGAGAAATGACCATCTCGAATGGTCTATCTATCCTAAATCTCACCATTTACCCTCCAGCTCAACCTATTATGGAGAATATATGGTGGCTCGAATGTCCATACGAGAACGAGGACTGGGAATAACCCATATTGCCAAGTGACCATGCATGGGCACTTCAGGAGCACACAATAGAAAATGTGCTAAACCAGTTTATTTCTGCTATCACATGTGTGGATTTCCCACAGTCCTTCCCCCAATTTGAGTACATGTTTGGGGAATATTTTCAAGAGCAATTAGACCCATCCATTTTGTCTTCGACATCTTTTATTTACGAGATAGATGAGCCTTCCATGTCTTACACTATGCCTACGAGATTAGTTCAGAGAAATTTTTACATATAAATTCTGGGCTAGATGCATACCAACATAAACAATTAGTAGATATCCTTAAATAACAATCAAGAGCATTTGTCGGGGAATACACTGACATGAAGGGTATACACCTCGACACATGCATCCATCACATATATACCCAGGGGGAAGTAACACATGTTAGGCAACCCCAGAGAAGGATGAACCCAACACTTAAAGATATAGTCAAGGAGGAGATCCAAAAGTTGTTAAATGTTAGATTTATCTATCCCATCTCCGAAAGTAAGTGGGTATCCCCACTTGTAGTGGTTCCAAAAAAAGTGACTGGGAAATGGAGAATTTGTGTTGATTTCTGGGAACTCAACAAGACCACTATGAAAGATTACTTTCCTCTCCCTTTCATTGACCAAGTTCTAGATACCTTGTATGGAAAGAAGTATTTCTCCTTGCTAGATGGGTACAACGGGTACAACCATATTCTTATAGCACCCGAGGACCAAGATAATACTACCTTTACTTGTCCTTGGGGCACCTATGCCTATAAGGTCTTACCATTCAGATTGTGTAATGCTCTTGCCACATTCCAACGAGCAGTATTAGGGATATTTGTCGATCTTATTCATGATTGTGTGGAGGTATACATGAATGAATTCACAGTATATGGAAACACTTACCAGGAAGCCTTAGACAACTTAGAAAAATTCCTCATCAGATGCCAGGAAATGAACCTATCTCTAAGCCATGCAAAATGCAAAATGTTGTTAACTGAAGGAGTGGTTCTAGGACATCATGTTTCATCTAAAGGGATAAAAGTTGATCCTGTAAAGATTGAGTTCATCGTCAGAATTCCACCCCCCAAGACTCAGAAAGAGGTGAGAAGATTTCTTGGACATGCTGGATATTACCGACGGTTTATTGAAAATTTTACAAAGATTGTTGCACCTATGTTTGGATTATTGATAAAAGATGTTGATTTTGTTTGGATTGAGCAGTGTCAAACTGCATTTGAAACCATGAAAGCTAAGTTTTATGTGGCACCAGTTCTTAGAGGGCCCAATTGGACTCTCCCATTTCATATATCCACTGATGCCTCTGAAACAACAATAGGAGGGGTATTAGGGAAGAAAGAGGACCAACAGTCTTATGCCATTTATTTTGTGAGAAAGAACTTGTCCCCTACTGAGTTGAACTACACAGTCACCGAGAAATAATTCTTGGCAGTTGTTCATGCTATTAACAAGTTTCGTCATTACATTACAGGTTATGAAGTATTTGTACATACCGATCATTCCACCATTAGGTTCCTCATGAATAAAACTATAACTAATGGTCGGGTGATTAGGTGGCTTTTGTTATTGCAAGAATTTAATATCACTATGCTTGACCGACCTGGAAAGGATAATGTAGTAGCTGACTTTCTTTCCCGAATAAAAAATGAGGATGATGATATCCTTGTAGATGATAGTTTCCCATACATGCACCTCTTTTCCCTTTCTATCAATACCCCATGGTTTGCGGATATGGAAAACTATCTGGCCACTAGGAAGTTACCGTCTCATTTTTCACCTCATGAAAAGTAGGGATGATTTTAAGGATGGAAATTTATTTTAAAATGTAGAAACCTTGGTGAATCTTACTAATCCTTCATATGCCAACTATAAATGTTTGGCGATATTTTTGTAAAAATATTCAAATTTCTAAGGATTTTATATAGTTTTTA